>APFE030304514.1:0-11178 GCA_000404065.3 Pinus taeda | reverse complement strand
CAGAAAATTTGTCCTTGTCTTCTTCGATGACATTCTCATCTATAGTGGCACCTGGACGACACATCTTCAGCATGTAGATCTACTATTGCAACTGCTCCGCAAGCACAAATTATTTGTCAAGATGTCTAAGTGTGCGTTTGGCATGGAAGTAGTTGAGTATTTGGGCCACATTGTGGGGCGTGAAGATGTCAAGGTGGACCCCAAAAAGATCCAGGCAATGCAAGAATGGCCTCAACCTAAGACTTTGAAGAGCTTGAGAGGATTTTTGTGTCTCACAGGCTATTATCGTAAATTTGTCCACAACTATGGTCGCATAGCGAAGCCCCTCACTCAACTCCTAAAGAAAAATTCCTTCTTCTGGACTGGGGAAGCACAACAGGCATTTATCGCGCTCAAAAACACCATGTGTACCACTCCAGTCTTAGCCCTACTGGACTTCACCAAATCATTTGTCATTGAATGTGATGCATTGGGAACAGGTATTGGAGCGGTCTTAATGCAGGAAGAGCGACCATTGGCCTTCACCAGCCAACAACTAAGTGGGAGGAATCTGGGCCAATCTACCTACGAGAAGGAAATGATGGCGATCTTACATGCAGTCGAGACCTGACGACCTTACTTGTTGGGGCGACGTTTCCAAATCCGCACAGATCATCACAGTCTCAAATATTTTCTGGAGCAACGCCTATCTTCCCCACAACAAAACAAGTGGCTAGCCAAAATGCTGGGATATGATTATGAGATCATTTACAAGAAAGGGAAAGACAACCGGGTAGCAGATGCATTGTCGCGTCAATTTGAGGAGGAAAGTACTCTGCTCGCAATTTACCTCCCAATTCCAAACTGGATTGAAGAGGCTTGCAGGGAATGGTTTTCACATCCAGGGCTCTCCCAACTCATTTCTCAATTGTAGGTAGATCCTAATTCCAGCAAGGGCTACTCGTGGCAGAATGATATTCTTCGCTACAAGGACAGAGTCGTAATATCACCAACATCCACCCTCAAAAGATTTTGGCAGAATTGCACTCATCGCCCATTGCAGGACATTTGGGCTTTCAGAAGACGTATGCTCGCACCAGAAGATCATTTTTTTGGACCGGTATGAAACAGGACATCCTTACTTTCGTAGCAGAATGTGACGTTTGTCAACGCCACAAAGGGGAAATAGTCAACCCACCAGGCACATTACAACCATTGCCCATTCCGGCGTCAATTTGGACGGAGGTCTCCATGGATTTCATTACAGGTCTTCCAAAGTCTGGGAACAAGTCAGTCATCATGGTGGTTGTGGACCAACTGTCGAAGTATGCTCATTTCTGTGCCCTACCCCAACCATTTACACCAACGTTGGTTGCCCAAACTTTCATGGATCAGATCTTCAAATTGCATGGCATGCCCACTTCTATTGTGTCCGACCGCGACCCAATCTTCACCAGTAATTTTTGGCAGGAGCTTTTCAGAATACAAGGCACTCAACTCAAACTCAGTACTTCATATCATCCACAAACAGATGGTCAAACCGAAGCCGTCAACAAATGTCTAGAAACCTACCTTAGGTGTTTCACTTTAGAAAAGCAACACCTTTGGGTACAGTGGTTACCTCTGGCGGAATGGTGGTATAACACCAACTATCATGCCACCACCAAAATGACTCCCTATGAAGCAGTCTATGGTCAACTTCCGCCTTCCCCTACTTCTTATTTCACGGGGTGCTCCAAAGTACAAGCCGTGGATCAACTCCTACAACACCGCGCAACCATGCTCGCCCACCTGCGCGAGAATCTTCATCAAGCTCAGAACCGTATGAAGCAACAGGCTGACCAACATCACTCAAAGCACCAATTTCAAGAAGGGGATCAGGTCTTTTTGAGGCTGCAACCCTATAAGCAAACATCACTCAAAGACAAGGGTTGTCAAAAGCTCTCTCCAAAATTCTATGGACCATACCAAGTACTTCAGCGCATTGGCGAAGTGGCTTACAAGTTGGCTTTGCCACCTACAGCAAAAATCCACCTAGTTTTCCATGTATCGTGCCTCAAGAAAGTGATTGGGAACAATTGCCGAGTTCAACCCAGTCTACCTGAATTGGACGAGGAAGGGTCAATCTGGCTTCAACCGGAACAGGTTCTCGACACACGAGACAAGCACCTGCGTGGCCGCACGATTAAGGAGGTCCTCGTCAAATGGAAAGACACCTCTCTAGAAGATGCAACGTGGGAACCAGCCACTATTCTTAAGCAGTTTCTGCAGCTTCAGCCATGAGGACAAGGCTAATCTTAAGGGGGAGGGCATGTTAGGGTCCCACCCTAACCCCCTTATTTATGTCATGGGATCACGTCATAGTCAAGAGTCAATAAAGCCCATATTAATCGTTGTAAGTGGTTAACCCGCAATTAATGACGGGACCACAGTTAGTTGCAAATGGGCGGTAGTATTAGATAGAGGGTAAATGGGCAGTACTATTAGATAGACGGTATTAATAAAACCCACAGTATTGGCCCATGGTATTGCATGTATGAGTCATATATAAAGGATAGAGACTCCCTGCAAGGAGCATCGTGTCTTGTTTTGTAATCGAGCTCTGCTCTATTGGAGGTTGCCCCCTCGAAGAGGCCTGTGAACATTTCTCTCTTTGTAATAAAATCATTGCTATTCTGTGTTCTGGGTATATTTTCTTCGCATATTCTGTGTTCTGGCTATCTTTCTTCGCATATTCTCTGTTCGGTATTACTTTGCAGGTTAAGAAGCATAACACTTACTGTAATACTAGTGCGCATCACGAAGCTGAACGAGGAGCTATTTCCAGGAAGAATCAATGGGAGCCGGTTAAATTTATACAGGGTTGATCCCACCCCTGCGCGATGACTATATGGATGTAGGACAGTCTTATTACTTCAGGTAGCTACAACAAAGTATGGCACTATAAACTGCACTGCCAGGCGGAAAATTTAGCAAAATGAATGGGTTGTGCGAAGATTAGAACAAAGGCACAAAGGGGAACTATGATGAAGGACTTTTGCTAACATGGTGCTTCCCACATAGCATGGCCAGAAAGTAACCATTGGAAACACTGTAGATGATGGGATGGCTATTTTTCCGTTAAAGGGAGTGGAGAGAAGAGCGTTTAAGGAGCATATCTTTGGAAATTTGCAGCCAAAAGATAATTAATGATGGAGATCTGGAGGGAACCAATGGATTTCTACTCCAAAAGGGCTATAAATACAAGATCCTACTCCATATTCAAACAACTTACTTCTAGAGAGACTTCCTTGAGCTGTTTCCCCTTAGTTTGCGCCGAAACGATTGTTACATGTATGGACGGGATTGGGAAGAGATACATAAGAATTTTTGACAGCAAGGATTTGGGTTTGAGGCAGATTTACCTCAATGGAAGAAGGAAAGATTCTAGGAGAGAATGACTACAACACCACGAGTCCCTACTGTAGTGCCTAGGTCACCAAGGCCTAAACCCACTGCCTCCGCGAGAAGAGAGAAGAAGAAAAGGAAGCCACAGCAAGTGCCAGTGAGGCAATTGCCATGTAAAAATCCAACGAAGGTTAGACAAAGGAGTTGGATGGATTAAATCAAGCAACTGATGGAACGCTTGGACTTGGATGAGGAATAATTGAATATGGCAGTTGAAGATATTGATGTAGAGGAAGAAGTGTCGATTACTCAGCTACCACCTTATGTACGCTCTAGGAAATCCACTGTCAAAGTGACTAAGGACCCAGACTCAGTGAAATACAAGGTATTCACACCATTGCTACCAAAGGACGTACCTGTGGAGGGAAATTTGTTGGCCTAGGTACTATTTTTGAATATGGAGGACTAGGACATGGGTGATCATTCAAAGTTCCCACAGTTGGCACCCAACAAATAATTGAAATCAATCTACTATGGGGAGTCGAGTGTTACATGATTTGAGCCAATGAAGTGGGTAGTTGGGACTGAGCGCACAAGATTTCTTAACATGTTTTGGGTGCCACACTTTAGCCACAATGTAAGTAATATTATATATGTGCATCAATTGTTGGCGCTCATTCATGATGGGTGCTTATGGTTGGGAGGGCCCATTCCAATTGACGACATGTTGGTCCACCACATCACATATATAGAGAAAGAACCTCACATATGCTTTTGTGGGGAAATCGCAAGAGAATAAGATTTCCAATCATATGAAGAGAGACTTCGGGTTGGAAAACAATTCATACAGCTACGCCATTAGCTCCATATTGGATTGATTTGTGCAGTTTGATGCACCAATGTTAGCTAGATAAATAATGTGGAAGTGTCGCATCGATGAAGTGCTAAATATGTCTAATACAATTGGGCTAAGTATCTCTGTCACAAGTTCGTGAAGGATTGCTGTGAAGCCTAGAAGGATAGCAAGGAATTCCACTATCCATGGTTACTTATGTTGATCACGCTAGTGGCATGGAGAACGGTTGAGGAGAGCAAGTTCAAAACACAGGATCTAGACTTGTACGAGGTTTTGAAAATTGCCTTGCTATGGCTAATGTAGGATCCTTACCACATCATGGAAGAAAAGATCTTCTAGGTCCTGTTTGAGATAGAGTTGTGGATGGTGATCAACTAATGACCACTATTATCACCTAATTTACATGAATAGTATACGAATATTGCAGATTTCAAGACATATTTTCACAAACTATCCATACACGCAAAGAAGGATGTCATAGGAACATGGCATAAGTTTCCATATTTGGTCATAGAGGATAACATTATGGTGGTCATCAACAAATGCTCGAGCGAATGGGTCACCGCATCTAATGAAGGTGCAAGAACAAGTAAGGTCGCAAAAAGCGAAATGGGAAAAATCAATGTTGTGATAGCGGCCAAGAAAGAAAAAGAGAAAGAAGCACAAAAGGCTTCTACAAAAGAAAATGTAACGTAGATAGTAATGGTAGTGCAACAAGAGAAGGCCTCTAGAAAAGAGAAGGAAGCGCCGAAAGAAATGGTTTCTAAAAAGGAGAAGGAAGCATCAAAGGAGAAGGTTGCAGAAACATCATAGGTCACTATTGACCTTGAAGAACCTGAAACGGAGTGCACTGATGTTTATGTCGAGACTAAAGGTGAAGAGGAAACAGGCACAGACTTGGAGTCCCCCTTTAGGGTCAGAAAGAGGTAGAAGTGAAGTTCCATAGGACCTTGCAAGAAGTAGAACTTTGATAAGTCTGCAAGTGCAATACCATTGGTTCCCATGGAGGGGGAAGTTAATGAGATAGGTGATGTTGTCCACTTAACGACTGAAACTATATGGGGACACGTCAAGGACTAGTACCACTAGGTATTAGACAAAGTAAAGCGGGGCTTGAAGGAATTGTAGGTCTAGACAAGGGTGATCCAGGCAAGCATGGGACAAGCGAGCGCGCATGAAGCTAGCATGTTGGGATTTAGAATAGTAGAACTCATATCTAGGCTTCGCCGAATACCACTATGAGGGGGCTCTCTCCAGTTTGAGATAGTCAAAGTCCAAGAGAATTCACAATTTTGAAATAAATTAAGTATCGACCTTGTAACACTACTGATCCACACCTTACATGAGTTGCCTTAAGGAGTTTCCAATGAGCTCTGCATCTAAGAGAAAAGAACATTGTTGATTATCGATGAAGTTAAAAAACTAACAATATATAGATTTTTGAAGAAAAAGCGTAGGCCTTACAGGCCCACAATGAGGCGATACAGTAGAATCAATAGCTAGAGGCCACCCTTACCCAAGTATGCAACGAGCTCCCTAAGATCCAAATTCCAGTAGAAGTAGCCTCCACAAAGAAAATTAAGAAGTTAGTTATTGTGGTGAAGGAATCCTAGGAAATTGGAGAGGTCTAGTTTGAGCTGTAGTTTCAGATTTTAGAACTTCAACTTAATCTGCAGGCAACCACTCCTCCAGAAGTCAGAGAGAAACATGAGGCTACTATTAAAGAAGATAGGAACTCTCTAGCCGCTGTAGTCAAGGATTGAAACCAATTTTTTGAGCATATGTTGAAGATGTGGACCTTGCTGCAAGAGGATCCACACTTGCAAAAAATTATAGCAGACATCCATGAAGAATAGTTGTAGTTTGATGATATCAAGGCAACAACATGGAACATAGCACCTATGAAAAGGTTCACTAGACTTCAAGTAGCAAAGTTCATCCAGACCTAGATTGATGAGATGTGTGGAAGGCCTCCATTATCTCCTCAAGGATGCAACCATGGGTGATAAGGCAAGACAACTATCACAGATAGTCAAGAGCTAATTGAAGGCTCTACAACAGATGAAGAGAACCATGGGCCTTACAGTCAAAGGTCCAACTACAAAAAAAACGGTTAAAGAAGTTTGTCAGGTCGCTGCGGAGGGAACACCAAATATTCAAGCATTGAATAATGAGTTTAGTGATCTACAAGAAAAGATTGAGGGAATGCCACCTGTTGGGCATGGGACCCCCCGCATCATATTTTGGGGCTCAAAGCCCAAGTTTTGGTCAATTGTATTGTAAGACTTCGTGAATTGCGGACATGGAGTGCGAAGTCTAGGATGAGTCATAGGGTAAAATATTGTAATTTAAGGTAAAGCTGTGTTGGCCTAACCATGGTCCAAAGACCATGAGATTGTATAACTAGAGTGAGGATTTGAGTGTAAACATAGTAGGAAAGGAGAGGAATAATAGAATAGAAAAGTTATGGTTCAAGATTAGAGTGAATCTGAAGTGTATTGGTTCATAGTAGTAGGTAGAGGCTCTGTAGTTGAGTGCGCAGGGTGGAGTCGAGTTTGTAATTAAGATTGCAATTTAATAAAGAGAAGTTTACTCTATGCATTTGTTCTTGAATCTGTCTTTTGCTGTTAGGAATTACTTTTACTCTGTTTATTTACTACGCACCACTGATAATTACTTTTATGAATGTTTATATATCAAATTAATCTAAGTAATCGGCTAACAGAACCTAATTAAGGAAGACTTGGGTGAATAACACGGGTTGTGCTATAGCTAGAACTATGCGAAGATGGTATTACTGGGGATAAGGTGCCCGTTGGTGCATGTAGTGTAGCAAGAGCTAAGGTTGGGCCGTGTACAAATCACCTCATATCAAACATCCATAGGGTGTGGAAACTTGGTTCTCGCACCCTCCCATACTACTTCGGTTGAGACATCAGTCCGCGCTCTATGGACTGTTGCCGAAAAGGCCAGTAATACTGGGATTTACCTGGCTAAATCACTTCTAAACATGGGTCAGGCCCCACTAAGCCAAAAAATGGTTCCAATGCCGGGACCGAGATATAGATAAGGGATGTTTGATGTCGTGTCATTGGAGCCTAACAAAGAAGGAAATTGAGGAGTTGTTGGACAAGAGGATTCACGAATTTGCGACACAGGAAAATAGAACTCTGCAAGTATCCGAGCAAAAGTGGTTGGATCACTATGTGTATATGAAAATCCATGACATTTTCTTTACATCCTTTCCATCTAAACTGTATGGGTGGATTGCAAGGTTAGCCAATAGCCAGGGAAGGTCTAGGCTTGACCAACCGATAGTGTGGACTCTGGAATTAGTTTGCAGATTAGAAGCATCAGAAGATAATATCGCATGAGTTGTGGACCATTGGCTCAGCCAGATAATAGGGGGATTTATAATTGAGTTTGCGGTAGACATGACCATGATCTACAGCGAGGCAGAAGGACACTTTACCAAAGGACCACAAGGTAAGTATATTATGTCTTTGAATACTTGGATTAAGATGTTATTGTGTGAAAAAAGGGTCATGTGAATACATTAATGTTTGGGACTACGCGAAGAGGAAAGATCTACAAAAGTAGTGAAGAATTAGAAAAAAATCCCTTAATTTCACCCTCACGAGAAAGCAAGGAAGAGTTCACTATGGTTTCTCCTAGAAGTGTAGTCAGTTTGATAAGGCAATGCATTCCACGGCTACCACCTCCAGCCACACCACCACCCGCTTCACTTCCCTCACCTCCATCTCCACCCACTCCACCTCCACCACCTCCTGGTGAGCGCAATCAAACTACCAGTGTTTAGAGGGGCAGCAAATGAAGATCTGAACCAATTCTGGTTCGTGGTAAGAGTATTATGGGAAGCCCAAGGTGTCATAGATGACAATATTAAGAAGGCTACATTGGTGAGCATGTTTCAGGATTGTGCATTAACATGGTATATCAAGCACTCTATCGACCACCCAAACGCATGGATAATAAAGATCTAGAACATGTTGAATAGGGAATTTAGTAGGCTAAAGTCAGAAACACAATCAATCATCGAGTTTAAAGAAATCGCGATGTTCCTAGTGTTAACACCCAGGTTGTTCCCTATGACTCCTTAGGGAATACGGCCAGGGTAACCACTAACCAATCTTTGGACTGCAGCTTCTAGCCTAGCTGTAGTCAGAGAGGGCTCTCTCTGTAAGGTTTGACGTTGTTTTAATGAAGTTTTAGGCTAGTTATAGAGTGAATGCTTGATTGTTTTTTAGTGTTTGGTTGGGAGGATGCTTCTGATAGTTTTTAGAGTCTGTCTGCAGGTGAAACTAATCCATTGGGAAATGGGGTCTTTGGCTGTCATTTCCTTGAGATCTTGACTTAAGTGCAGCTGTAACTACAGGGCCTGTATGTACTTCATGAAACAAATTGTAGATTTTGAGAGTGAAAATGGAAAATAACCAGTAAAGAGCAATCAAGGGTTCCTTACTAAGCTGAGTAGCGTGAAGGAGGTCTACTATTTAGGAGAAATTACTTGAATTCTTGAAATAACATAACACTATGATGATATAGTATCAAAGGTAGTATTGAAGAATTACTCTTTAGATACTTTAACTGAGGAAAACATATAAAACGGCTAGGATTGAGTTCAGGGTAATCAAAGATTATATCTTGGGACTATTCTTTTTCCTGGCCATTTAGATTTGAATACATGGAGAACATGAAAGACATATGAAAATATAACAAACTTATATATAACAGAGAGTACCGAGAAAACTTATTGAGCCATGGAATACACAGGAATCCTGCAACTTCAAGCCATACACCATTAAGAGATCAAGAGAGACAATGCTTGGAGAAATCCCATCAGTCTTTGTATTAGTTGTTCTGAAGAATTTACAACATAAGAGTAACAGAAGAGATAATCAAGAGATTTCTTACATCCGGAGTCCAACCCCTGCTAACAAATGCGAGGGGGAATATATAGAGGTTTCATACAAAAATATCTCAGGCATTGAGTCATCTGAGAGGAAAATATCTTCTTACACTCATACATGGCTTGTAGATGAGAAGTAATTACAATCATAAATGAGTCTTAAAAGCTTTTAACTCCCGTCAGAATAATTTTTGACCTTTGGGCATTGCGGAGTCGGTTGAGCGGCTTTGTCATAACTGCTGAATGATGTGCTGTGCAGCTGTTACTTTTTGTGTCTTCTTGGTCCTGCCACCTGTGCTTGCTGATGTTGTTGCTATGGTCGAGTACCTATGCTGAGTTGGCTCAACGTCTTCATACCTGATAATGTGGCTTTTGCCCACCTATATATGTAATATAAACCTTTTGCTGAAGAAAAAGATTTGATTTCTCAACTTTGATTCAAAAGTAATCCCATTAATTCTTGCCATGTGTCTGGAGGAGGCAGCTGATGTTTCAAAATTGTCCCTAAGGTCTCATCAGCCTCTGTATATTTATAGAAGTGAGGAGGCTCATCAAACAAATGTGACACTTCATTTCTAATAAAAAACAAATTATCTAATCTTTCAAAAAGAATTTGTCCTGTTACTGGGCCTGCTCCTGAAGATGTTCCTGGTGTCTCAGCAATCTGAATTGCTACAAAAGTGCTTACACTCTTGATATACTTTTCATGCGAGAGTAATTTCCCTGATTCTAGCAAGCTAGGGAGCCCTTTGTCCTGCAGAGCCAAGAACCTATTTTGAAATTTATTTATATCAGCTTGCATATCCTGCATTCTTCTGTCCAGGGTCTGGATTAAATTCTTCATTGTTAGGACTCTTTTGATTAGAGAAATGGTTTCAGTCCTATTTCCAATTCCCATTTTCACCAGCTGGGAACTTGTCCTATAGTTGAGTACTTCGATCATCCTGGGGGCAAACTCAGGCATGTTGCCTAGAGAAGTCCTTGCTCTGTGTAGTTCTTTTCTTGCTCTGCCAATGAGTCCCACTTGCTCATATATGGCATCAATGTACTCCCATTGGTTAGTTATTGATTGCCCAATGGTGGTCCAAATTACTTGTTTGAGCTCTGTTGTAACTTTATCAAAATTGAGCTCCTTTTCTAGCTCTGCAATTCTTTTCTTCAGAGCTTTTACTTCTCTCTCCCTCTCAGCCACATTTTGCTTAGACTTATCATATTTTTCATTTACCTTTGCTAGGCTGTCTTTGGCTTGACTGAGTTCTGACATCTGAGACTCTAGCACCTGTATTTCTTGCCTTAGCTTCTACATGTCCAGGCTCTCAGCCTGTTCTGTTGTTGGTGCTGTAGTGGCTGGTGTTGTGGTGCCTGGAACGTCTTCTAGTGCCTGTTGCTTTGGAGGGATGGTATTTTAAGGGGTCTCCTCAAGGTCTATTGATTCTGTGGGCGGCTTGGAAGATTGCCCTGCCTCCCTCCTTTGTAGTGCTACTTCTAATGTAGTCTCTGTGTCTT
Organism: Pinus taeda; assembly: GCA_000404065.3. NCBI lineage: Eukaryota > Viridiplantae > Streptophyta > Pinopsida > Pinales > Pinaceae > Pinus > Pinus taeda. The sequence continues at coordinate 520 of APFE030304514.1, read as the reverse complement.
GCAGCTTTTCCTGTGTTTCTATCAGCTCTTTATATAAAGTCATTAATAATGCTGCTGCATCCTTTTCTTGCCTCTGCTGGGCAACTTCATCTGTTTGTGGGTGTAGAGTTGGGGGGATCTTCATTTTCTTTTTAATTGCAGCTATATCTGCATCCCTCAGTTTCAGGACTTGTTGTATTGCCTTAACATCATTGGGGTCATGCCCAAACTCTATGATTATTTCCTCTAATGCCTTGATTCTGTTGTCTTTAGCTTGGGAGGATGCCCTCTCCAACTCAAGCTGTGCTACAATGTTATTCAAGCTATTTTGCAGCCTGTAGTTAATCAAGGTCTTATCCGCCAGAGTGGCATAGACCATCTCACCCGTCTGCTTGTGGAGTTCAATCTGATCTATGGGGTCGATGTCTTTTGAAAGGACTTCTAAATTAGTCCTTATATAATCTGCAGCTGTTTGAGGTTGCTGCACTGTAGGGGCAAAATGGCTCATGGTCATTTTGCCTTCTTGCACATCAAAGGCAGC
>APFE030304511.1:164464-174610 GCA_000404065.3 Pinus taeda | reverse complement strand
TCATGCTGAGAGGATGACACTGGGTCAGAACAATGGGTTGTAATCCTCTTTGCTATTCTTGATATTAATAAAGCTATTTAAGTTTTCCTCCACATTCTTGTATGTTTGATGATATATGCATTTGTGTGGTCAATATATATCTTGTCCTATATTATTTATGATTGTAGATCTCTATTCTTCGATAGTATTATGTTGCTTTGATTCCACAGGTGCTCTTTGAAGATGGGTAAACGAAGAAGGAGCAACAAAGATCTGTCAGAAGGGAGAGGAACCAAGTAAGGAACCAAGCAAAAGATTGAGGTTGGTGTCCTTTGTTCCCCTCTTATCTACTTCTCATAAAGGAAAGCGAAAGTAGTTTTGGTTTGTTTGTTTCTAAGATAGCTACCCGTCTTAGTGGGGACTAGCAGCTTCGAGTGGACACTAGATTTCCCGATAACAGCAGGTACTCTCCAAGCGTGTTAAGTACTAGGAGGAGTTGCAGGCTCTGTCAAAGGGGAGAGAGATCAAGCAATGGATTAAAGGGAAGTTCCAGGTTGGTTCCATTATCTTTCTCTTATCTGTTACGCATAGAAGAAACCATTGAATTGCTTTAAACTGTTGTTTCTAGGGTAGCTGCCAAACATAGAGGCTAGCATTCTTTAGGAATACTAGTTTTCCTAGAAACAGGTTGCCCCCTCGAAGAGGCAAGTGAACATTTCTTTCATCTCTGGATAATAAAATACTTGTTGTTTTTCTCATTTTATTCTATGTTCTGGGTTGTATTTCTTCGCATATTTGGTATTCTGGAATTTCTTGTAGGTCAAGAGCATAACAGTAATGGCTAAGTCTTTGGAAAGGAAAATTGGAATTTTTGGCACATTTATTTATTAAAATAATGGAAATTAGGAGAAAAGGAAGGTGAAAGGTCATAGGTTTCATGTGAGGAGGAAAATGAAGGAAAATAATGGAAAATGAAGTTAATAGATGCCATGTTGATGAAAAGGATTCTAAGGATCAATTGGTACCTTTTGTCAATTTAGTTTTGGAGCTTTCTCATCATTCTCTCTCTCTCTCTCTCTCTCTCTCTCTCTCTCTCTCTCTCTCTCTTGTGTGGACACTTAGAATTTTCTTGGAGCACTTTGGCATTGGATCATGAAAGGAAAAGAGGGCAAGAGGAAGGAAGGAGCAAGGAAGAGCAAGATCAAGCAAATACATCAAGATTCTTTACATGTATCAATTTAAATTTGTGTTTTCCTTACTAAATTTGGCATGCATGGTATTGCATGTGGTTATTTTCTTCTATGGCATGGGTTTTGCCAGGTGTGACAATGTTTTTAGCCTAGCCTTGCAATTTCCTGGCAGCCATGGTGTCATGGGGTTCTCATGTTTGGTTGAGTTGGATTGTCAAATAGCTTCAAAGCTTAGTGAGGTGGATCTTCAAATGATAGAACACATGGCCTAGTAACCCTTGCACTAGACTCCGGGTTGTCATAAAGTCAAATTTTGTGTTTCCTTGGTTGGCCTAGGAATCTTTGTCGGTGAATGGTGGGATATATGGTAAAGCCTAGTGGGATATATGGTAAAGCCTAGAGGTGTTTTCCCTTGATTAGTTATAGGAATCCTTATCGATGAATGGCGGGATACATGGTAAAGCTTTGAGGGTGATATCTCAATTTAGGGCCTAGTGATTCCTAGATCAGACTGTGGATTGTGGTAAATCCTGAGAGTCTAAGAGACAGGAAAATTCCTCAAAGTGTAGGTGGAGAAACCTCGTAGCATCCATGCTTTTTTATGCATAGTGATTTGTGGAGGTCATGGTAAAGCCTAATATTACATGTTTATTGTGTTGGCCTAGTGATTTGAGATTGATTACAGTAAAGCCTGAGTTCTATTGATGAGTGTGAGGAGGTTTAGCCTCGGGATGCCCTGGTTGGTACTTTTGGTTTGATTCCCACATTCATGCTTGGAATATGGCACGAGGGTGAATGGTTGAAGAGATAACTGGCTTAGCCATTCTATGGTCAGGTGGAACATGGTAGTCCCATCTCGAATTGGATTTGCATTCATTAATAAGAGGTTCTGTCCTTGATATCTTATGTATAAATGTACTAGTTTATATCTATATTTTTATGGCTGATGTATCCTTGATATTTCTATTGTTATTATGCTTTTTATAATAATGTGTTATGATAGTGATGATGTATGTCTTTCCTCGTGTTTTGATTTGTACATGAATGAGAAATGTATCTATCACCTAATAGATTATAATGCAGCTAATGATATGAGGGAATAATGCTTCTTAGCGATTCTCAGATAAGTATGACACCCCTATGCTTAGATTTGTTGTTTACACCTGTAGATTACATATTTGTGACATGCTTGATGAAATTCCTGTCATGGTTAGTAGGTGTCTAGTCAAGCCCTTGTTCAAGTAATTTCATTTGCATCATCATTTGAAGGTGTCATTTAGTTATAGGCAATGACCTAGGTTCTGGGCCTGAAAAAGTGGCTCAAACCCCGGGGACTTTGGTACAAAATTGAGAAAAATAGTCCCTGGACACTGGCATACCATGTTGTGGGAGCGTCCAAAGCCTTCTGGATGCATGCATTCCCATATCATGGGAGCGTCTGAGGTTTAATTAGTCTAAAAACTCAGTGGGACCAAGGGGTTGGTTATCTGAGAAGCTGGGATGGTACCTGGGAGTCCTCTTGTTGATGTGGAGGGTATGTATGTTTTGTTTCCATTGATTCCACTTCCTTAAGGTCACATAGGAGATTGAATCCCATCATAGTATCGTCTCATCACATGTTTACCATGTTTGGTTAGTTACTTTGGTAGATGTGGGAGGTGGGTGTTACACAAACCTATAAGGAAATACTTAATGTTTTTATTTCAAATTAAATATTGTTGGCTTGATGGGGCCTGACCCAGGTTCGGATTTATTTAGCCTAATAAATCCCTACACTACTAGCCCTTTAGGCATCAGCCTGCGGAGCGCAGACTAAGGTCTCACACAAAGTAGTATGGGGGGATGTTGGAACCAAGTTTCCACACCCTTGAGAAGTCTGAGGGGTCAATTTAGTCCAACTATGCTTACCTTCACACATGTTACTTCACAGACTATTCTGATCTGCGAGACCTTCGTGATCTATCATAATTGCCTACACGCAGCCCTAACCAGGGGTTGAGATGTTGTCACACTGCTATGGTAGTGATCTACGCTATTTTCCCAAATTATATTGTGTATATTACTTATCTCTTACAGATGTTAGTTAACTTCACATAAAAAGATACTTTATCTCACATTCACTTAATCAACACAATCATATATGTTAGCGCATGATATAAATAGTAGAAATGCAATTCATACCCAATATACTTAATGCATAAAACAGGAAATAAATACATAGAATTGATATGAAACTTCTCTTTATTAATACTTCAACATTTACAGACTCGACTCACCTTGCGCACATAGTTGCAGGGGTCTGTGCACTCACCTGCGGACTACTAGGCCTCTGTGCACTCAGCTGCAGAGCCTTCTCCTACTCTACGACCCAAAACTAGACTTTACATTTAGATACAACTCAACTCTTCATCCTTGGACTTCTTAGATTCCTCTTTTTTTCAACTTAGAGCCTCTCTCTACTTATACAATCCCATGGTCTGCAAACCATGGGTAGATCTCTATAGCCAACATTATATTACAAAATTGAGGTAGACAACCCTGTGACTCTTCTACAACTTCACACTCCGTGACCACAAAATGCGGAGTCTTTACATTGGATTTACAACTTTTAAACAAAATCTGGGCTCTAAGCCCCAAAACTTCCCTTGGGGGATCCCACGCCCAACAGGCCCCCAACACAAAGATCGTGACTTGCCCTCGAGTCACTCTGCTGGTGCGGAGATCTTTGCATGAAGACCTCCCAACTCTTCCTATACTGCTGCCAGGTTGGCAGTGCACTGAGCAGCTTCTTGTTGTACTTCCTGGACGTGCTATTCAGAAACCGATGTAGCTGAATGAATTCCTTGAACCTATTCCTATGTACCCTGCATCTGCGTGAGCTTTGCTTCAATAAAAGTTGTAATGACAAACACCTCATCAATCCATGGTTATATGTGCACCTTTAAAATGACTTCCTTGTGTCGAGCAACATCCACCTGCTCCTTGAGAACTTTTTCCTGCTGCATCTGCTTGAGCCTCTGTGTAAGGGCCACCATTTACGCGACCCATTTTACTTCATCGTATTTCTACCCCAGCTCATGCACCTCTATTTCTAAGTGTTGTATGTTCGGGCCCTCCTACAGAGTGCTGAGAATGTTGACAACCCTTAAAATAGATTAGTACAGTCCTTCACTGCACTTTTGACCTCTGTTATGGCCGTTGTAATCGCGTTGGCACATTGTTCCTTAAACTCCAGTGGCATTGAAGGTTTCACCTTCAATTGTAGCTAAGCTATCTAAAGGTTCAGCTCCAATTGAACCTTGACCATCTATTCCTTCACCTCATGCACCCCTGCTACTAGTTTTTGGATGCGTGCCTCCGCTAGTTCCTTTGCTTGGATGGGCAGCTCCGGGACCATCTGGCAGGCTTCCTCGACCACCTGCACCAGCTGTCTGTTCTGCACCACTAGCTTTTTGCGTTGTAGGCTCAACTATTTGATGTTAATGTGTTTCGCGCTCATTACCTAGAGCGCGTGACCCTCCTTAGCTCACAATTCTACAATAACTCCATCCTGCAAAACATAGAGTGTCTCCCGAGGGAGCGCAACCATGTTTATTCCAATCCCCTTTAATCCACAAACCATACGCCTATCGGCCTCATTTTCTATCACAAGTGCTCCCTCTGGTAGCACTATGGTGTTGGTCATGTGAGCACACAGCATTTCCTCAGTCACTATCATGCCTAGTGCGAGGTTGGTTGACACAGTACCAGCTTGTGGAGTGCGCACCTATAGTTACTCTTGTATCTGAGGCTCAGAGGGCCCCCAACACTGTCTAGTGTTCCTCCACAAACTACTGGAGGGCCTCCGCGGTGATGTCATGCACCATATCCCCAATGTCATGGAGATCCCCCTTAGTGAGTGTGATCAGATCGAAAGAAGACTTTGAGGCCTTCAACTTCTTCTGTGGCCCCACCTGTTCTCTCAAGCACTGTCACTTCACTTATGTCGATGTTGTATGTGGGTCCACACCACGTTCCTTTTTTTTTGTCTCCTGTTCGAGCAAAGGTAACTTTTCTCCCTCGTGCTCCTTCTAAGCTGCCTTTGTTTGTTCTTCTACTGCCTTCACAATGTCCCGTGCCTCCTATGCCTTGGCTGCTGCTGCTTCGTTCCTTGTTTTCTCTACCAACTGTGCCATCTAGAGTTTTGCCTACTCCTTCTTCCTCTATGTAGTGGACTTCTCGACTTCCACCACGGGGCTGGTGGGAGCACACCACTCTGGCGACCACAACTCAAGGACGGTGAATATGACATCATACGTTGCCAGATAAGGGAAATCATTCCAAGTCTTTGTGGGGTCCTTGCATGCCATGATATATACGTGATGAAAGTCTGTCTTGAACTCTGTAGAGCTTTGCAGACTATTATAAATCGTGGGTGATAACCATGGCTTGTGGTTAATCCACATTCTAATGTTCATCTCCATGACCACCCAGAATATTTTGTTGTCTCTAATCCTCTATGCATCTTTAGTTGTCCATCATAAAGCGTACTTCACTGCCTGTAGAAAATCTTGTGCAATTGTTGGGAACTAACTGTCCTCGGGCAATTCTCAAGCCACCAACACTATGGACAGCAAAAGCCATGCATAGTGGAAATTCTTCCCCTGCTCCTTTGCCTCGCAGTGGTTTTCCAAGAACTCTCTAAACAATTAAACCGCCCAGTTAAACTGGACCCCCTCGGAGCACTACACGACAAGTACAACCACTGGCATGGGCACCTCATCTGTGCAGCACTTCCGCATAACTTTCTCATCCAATATTTGCATCACGACTTTGACCACAACGTTATTGATACTGGAGATCGCGTACCCTCTCTTTTTCTTTTCCATATTGAACTTCTTCTTCATGGCCTTTGCAATGGCCAAATCATAACTTTTACCCTCAGATATGTTTGTTGGATCCTCCCCTTTGCAAGGGAGCCAAGTAATTTTATGAATCATATGATCCGTGATGGGGATGGGCTCCTCCAACCACAAACACCCATCATGCACTAGGTAGAGCAGCTACTTGATGATGAAAATAGTCACTGGGGCGCCATGGTAATGCAGCACCTAGAGTAGGTTTAACGATCTTGCTTTCTCTACACCTCACAACCACTGGCACAACTCCAACTCTATAACTCTCGATAGTGTGTTTTTCTTCTAGTGCATCAGCTGTGCGGTTGCCAAATGTGGAAATTTATCGTGGTCCACGAGATCGCAGTCTTCAAATTTTAATACCGACACTCGCCCCAAGTGCGCTCCATTAAAAATGATGTCATCAGGGAGTAGCGAGGTCTACAGAGAGCTCTTACTCTCATCTAGGTCCTTAAGCACCCTTGCTTTCCCCTTCCACAAAGGAACATATGCAGGAAGCCTGGTCCAAGGGTCTACACCCTGGGTTTCCACCTCCATCTCTACGTCATCTTCCTCTTCTACCAAGATTTCTTCAAAGTCTTCCTCCTCCTCATCGGCTTCCAAATTGATTGCCTTCCTCTTTTCTTCCATGGTGAGCCTCATTCTTAATGGATTCCTGGGGAACACGCGCACTAGTACCATAGGTTTCTTGTCTTTCTTGGGTCTCGCCGTGTGCGGCGATTTAGGGATTTCTGCGACTGTCTCAGCATTTTCTGGGGCTTCTCCTACTATTATGGCCTACGTGGTCTCCTCAGTGGTCATTGCTCTAGTATCCACAGCTTCCTCAGGCATTGCCATCATTATCATTAGAAGGTCTTGTGTTTCCTTCAGTAATGTTTCAAACACTGAGTTTGCTCTCAAAGCCTCAAAGTTCGAAAGGTCCATACACAATTGATAGCATAACAACTCAGTTCTCAAAATGGAAAGTGTTGTTTGCTAGACAGCCACTTGTAATTTATAACACCTTTTGAATTTGAATTCAACCGTTCCCCCCTCTTTTGGTCCATTAATGGTCCCTTGGCAGTAGATTTTCCCAAATCTATCCCATAAAGCTCACCTTAAATGCTTGCCACCGGCTCCATTTGGTCTAACACCAAGCATCACATCATGAATAGTGACTGTAATGGTCACTTTCCAACCAACCTGCACGGCAATGCAGCTACCCTTGCACTGTCATGGAACCTGTGACACTTTGCTACTGCGTGTAGTCCTGTCATCGTGCAGCTCCCGAGAAGAGTAGTTTATAGTCCCGCACCTCCTTCAGCTACCTGGAATGCTAAGATTGTGCTTCCTGCAACTAGTAAGATGGTTGGGCCACCTGTGTATAGCTTCAAATGACTGCCATTGACTTTTCCTCGGAATATTTCTCCATTTAACTTCACTAACTGCATCGCACCACCATCTGTGATCTTCTTAATAACATACGGTCCCATCCAATGCATTATGAGCATCCCTAGGAATTTATCCAACTTACTATCGTACAAAAATACCAAATCATTCACCTTGAAGGTGTGCAACTTAATATGTCGATCGTGCCAGGCCTTTTCGCACTAATTTTGTACTTTCTGGTGAAATCCGGCCAAAAATTGTTCTTCTTTGAGCTCCTCTAACTGTGTGAGCCTCTCCTCCAGGGCTCCGCAAGTCGTCATACCTGTGAGTGTCATTATGCACAGACTAGGTACGATGTACTCCATAGGAATTATGGCTTCTACTCCATAGACAAGATGAAAATATGTCTATCTCATTATTTTCCTGCATGTCATCCTATAAGCCCATAGTACTGCAGGTACGCACAGGTCCCAAGCACTTTACTTTGCATTGCATACCTTGGTAGGTGCAGTCTCCAATACTTTGTTGAATGCTTCTACTATCCCATTAGCTTGTGGGTGATATGGTGCACTTTTCTGATGATACACCTGAAACTCTTTTGCTGATCATCTCGTTCAGGAAATGTGTATTGCAATCGCTCATCAAGATCTTGAGACGTCTGAATCGCATCAATACGTGTTCAATCATAAACTTTGTGGCTGTCACGGTCGTGCAATATTTTACCATATGTTCTTTTGCCCAATGAGTCAGGTACTCTGTCGCAGTGATAATATATCTCATGCCTTGTTGGGCATGGAATCCCCCCACAGTAGGTTTTGGGGCTCAAAGCCCAATTGTTTGGTCAAAGATGTTATAAAACTCCACGAATTGTGGGTGCGGAGTGCGAAGTGTACAATTGAGTCATAGGGTTATCCACCCTAAACACTGTGTTATAAATTAGTGTAAAGTCAACCTACCCATGGTCCGTAGACCATGGGATTGTATAAATAGATTGAGGCTCTAAGTTGTAAAGGCAGTCGATAATAGAGAGAGTAGCGAAGGAATGGTTCGAGCTCAGAGTAGATTTCTAAGTTCTTGGGTCGTAGTAGTAGGAAGAGGCCCTGCAGCTGAGTGCGTAGAGGCCTAGTAGAGTCCACAACTGAGTGCGCAGACCCTTGTAGCTAAGTGCACAGGGTGGAGTCGAGTCTGTAAGTGAGACAGAAAGCTAATAAAGAGAAGTTTATCCTAATTCAGTGTAATTGTTGTGCATTATCGTCTTTATAATTATATTCGTTTATGCATTGCACGCACTGATATGATTGATGATTATGCTCTAATAACCATAAATTTGACACACACAAGTTAAGTAATCATTTAAATAGCAAGGAACTTGGGTATTATACGGGTCGTGCCCTGAGCAAGACAATTCATGTTGCCAACTTTCCATGATGAGGCATTCAATAAGATGCGCGGAGTACTAAACAAGGTTTACTAGAAAAGACGAACTGATTGGAACCTATGTGTGTTGGTGGTTCGATGGGCCTATAGGACCATGTGCAAAAACAAGAGCACAAAAATGGTTCCAAAGGTGCAGGACAAAGTCGAAACCGTAATTTTCGAAGAAACGAATCCTCACATAATAGCTCCCAGAGTTGGGACATTACGTGGAGACTAGGATGAAGGGATCACATAGCTACATGAGGACGAACATATAAGGATTCAAGAAACCAGTCGGCGAGGGAACCTTAGACTTAGCACACTCGAAGAAGATCGGGTACATTTGAGGAAGGAAAGCATGTTGATGGACAATGGGATAAAAAAACTAGAGAATGAGATCACGCAATCCTATCTCATCAATAAACTAAGCATGACAAGGCTAGATTTAGATAGCCATATCACTGCATTAGAAGGTGCTCGCCGAGAATTTATGACTCTACTATCATGGTTGCAACCACACCTTACCAAACGAAGTAACCAGGGGAGCACACTACATAAGGTAGAACACACGATGCTAGATGTCGCGAGGGCAAGTGAGGAGTGTCCACGGGCTATGCTAGAAGGCAAGTTACAGTCTCACATAGGTGGGGCGACCACCTGACTAGCCATAGGGAGCACAGTCTAAGTACTCCAGACAGTTGAAAGAGAGTGCGAGACTCTAAAAGAATCTGTTTCGGAACTATGTGATGAGGGAGGTGTGCGCAACACCAGCATGGTACAAGGTTCACGACCGCGCATGGGGGGCTGCGCTGTCATGCAGGTCAACTGGGAAGTAACCATTGACATCATTGTTCATGACGAGATGTCCAATTTAAGGCAAAAGGGAGTGGGTGACGGGCAATTAAGACATGAATTAAGAGCTATATTGGGGATGATCTGTTGCCAAGTGTTATACGGGAATAGTGTCCACTTGGATGCTGCTACCACTAAGATGGGTGGTTATCTTAGAAACAAACAATCAAAGTCTACTATTTATTCCTTTTATGAAAATAGATGAGAGGAGAACTAAGAGGGCCAACCTGAGTCTTGCGCTCGATTTCCTCTCCTTCTTGATAGAGTTTTTCCGCTTCTACTTTGTCTGCCCAGCTTCAAAAGGACTTGTGGACTCACAACAACATACTACTATGCAAGAAACAAGGATCTAAATTCATAAATAATGTAGGATCAGATGTGCATTAACCATATACAAGCATATATAAACAAGTACACAAGAATATGGAAGGAAACAAGAATAGCTT
>APFE030304511.1:26344-148855 GCA_000404065.3 Pinus taeda | reverse complement strand
AAAGCCGACCGCTCTGATACCACTGATCCGGATTTAAACAGGAACGCAATAGATTACAGAGATAACCATAAATACAGAGATGCGATAACCATAAATAAAGAGATGCAGCGGAAATAATGCTTCATTTCATTAATGGAAAATACCGAAATATGCTTACAACCAGAATTGGAAATAAACCAGCTAGGGTGATGGTAGCTTATCTCTGAGAAGAGATGTGCAGCTACATGCCTCTGAACTATTCCGAAACTGTGTTACAATGAGGCTCGAAGGCCTATCTATTGTTGAGAAACAATGGAAAACCCTTCACTTTCCAAAACCTACCCCTACAAGATGAAAAGCCAAATTGTGGGCCCCGTTTTGGGTAAATTGGTACATCAATTTCTCGGGGTCGTAACTTTGGCATATGATCTATGTTTGACGCGTATGATAGCTCGTTAGAAAGATCTATCCGAGAACTACCACTTTGCGAAGGGCAACATCGATCCATGGACCCATGTTGCCCCTAGATTTCCCAAAAAACGTCGTTTAGGGCCTCAAAACGGCTCCAGAAGTTCAGGACCTGAAAAAAACTGCTAAAAATAGTAAACTGTGCTACAATTTAGGAAACTGAAAAGATTGAAAGAGACAGTTGTGGGGGTCCAAATGGGATAGGTGGGTGGCCACCAACATCCACTTGGATCATATCCTTCCAAATTTTCCTATAACTTTGAGAAGGAAAACCATTTATCTGAACGTAATGGTAGTCCAAGGACCTTTAGATTACAATCTATTCGTTGGGCATGGCTACATTTATAGCATGGGAGCTATTGTTTCCTCACTCTTTCGAGTGATGTGTTTTCTGCATGAAGGAAGAGTGGTCCAGCTCATAGACCAGCTGTCATTCCCCAGTTCACACATAGCTAATAGTTAAATGCCATCCCTAATAGGTCCTTTTGCACGAGGAATGTCTCATCAATGCCTAGTCCGTCCACCTGATGAATGCGATTGATTCAGTGGTTGTGACAGAAACCCAAGGGGCATGCACCCTGGCCTGCTTCAGCAGGAATTCTTCAGGTATAGGGTAGGTTTCCACGAAGGATATATGACTAATCTGACACACCCATCCGTTTCGGAAAATGGGATTAGACTGGAATAAGATACCTCGGCCAAAAGGTATGCCTTTCCCGATAGAGCAAATGTTTTGTCTGCAAATTGAAGGGTAAATAGGGTATGCCTTTCCCGAAAAAGCAAATGTTTTTTCTGCAAATTGAAGGGTAACCTGGAAACTATACTTCGCTATACCTGGGGGCATGTAAACCTTTTTGCATGAAAGTGAAAAGTGACCTTTTATTTTCTTAGTTTGTAGGTTCCTAACCCTTTAAACTCATAGGATTGGTCATTCCTATATTACATAATAAAAGGAGTTGGAGCATAATTTCAAATGGTGCAAGCTCCCTAAAAAATGAACCTATCGATGAGACATCCTTATTATACGACTGGCACGAGCAGTTTTACGCGAAGTTCAAGCTCGTTAAAAATGAAACCTAGCAATGAGCATATGTTCCACTAGAGTTTAAGCTCATTAAAAAATGAACCCACCTCCAGTAAATAACCATTGTGAGCGCATTATCATCAGCTTTTGAGCCTTGGTCATGTTCTTACTATCACCTCCTCTATTTTAGCCGATCATTCGCCTTCATTTGATTGTTTACCCCTTTTGAGGAACAGCTGCGACGAGTGATTATATTGGCCATCTTCTTAAAACTACCATAATTGGAAAGTTCCAATCCTCACCTGGAACCAGCGGCTACCTAAAATATCACTCGTTCCTCAAAAATGAGTCTCCTTTAAGCTCTTTCCATCTGACTCGTAAAATATGAAAAGATTACCGAGCAATTGGCCTCTCCAGCTCATTAAAGTAATTGGGAGTGCCATCCCTCCCCTATATTTTAATATTTTTAGACCCGAGGGATTATTACACAAAAAGATCGAGCGTTTGTCTTGTTCAGCTTGTTAAAACTATCGAAAAGTCATCCCTTTCACATTGTTTTATACTTTTTCAGACTCAATGGATTATACTACGAAAAAGGAATATTGGATTTTCCTTTCTATCTGTTTTCAGAATCTCTAAAATTGAAAAGGACCGAGTTATCCTTGTCGTTAAACTCGTTAAAACAATAGCGACAAACTTGTCCATTCAGGCAAGAGCGAGTTTCACTATCGCTAGGCTCGTTAAAACATAGCGACGGGTTTGCTCGAAGGGAAAATTGTAGAACAAGCATATGTTATCCTCCTCGAGCTTGACAAAAGTAAAGAGGTACTGGTCATAAATGACTGGGGAAAATTGGGAAGAAAACTTGAAGAAAATTTATTGGTAACAAGTCGCTCTTGAACATGACACTTTCACTCCATCACCATGATTGAGTCGGGTTGGGTTATTCCGTACACCGGTCATATCACCATTGGTCCACCATACCATCCACTTTTGGGTTTAACACTACCAATCCATTTCATTTTCGCAGATATGTTCAAGATAAGTCACGGAGAGAATTCACCTACCCAGCTTGGGTCTCATCCGCTGCAATACCTTCACGCTTCATTCTTTCATCACCACCACCTCGAACCTTGTATCATCAGATCATTTTCACCTCTACAAAATCATTTTCTCTGTTCTCTGTCGTAGATGTGGCATCCATTAATGCCCTCCTACGACGGGTCACTTCTTGTCGACATCAACTCATTATCCAAGAAGCCAACCCAAGAACAATCCTTTCAGTACTTTGATGCTTGCATGCCTCAATGGCAAGTTTCTCACTTCCGGTGACAAGTTTACATTTATGGACTTCGACCGAAATATTTTGCATGGTGTTCAACATCGACTCATGTATTCACACCACGTGAATTGTACTGCGGTACCTTGAGGGTCATCATCATCATCGATGGTTCCTCTCGTGCCTGTTAACAGCTTACATCATTGGCTGGTAATTGGGTGATGTCCTTCCATGTTCGACACCAAAACATCTTTTCACATGGATCGAATTGTACTTTCGGGCGAAGATTGAACGAGTTTTGGAGACCCCGGATCTAGTTTCATCCATTCGGGCTGCGATATATTCAGGAAAATAAATACATCAAATGTACATCATTGTTGCATAGATAATCATCCAAACTAAGCGATGATAGCTCTACCAAAATCATCAGTCTACACATAGACGATTGTTTGTCCTATGTACATAAAAATGAATTTATCAAGCTGAGCATGGGAATGCCCACCTCAGCTTGAAGATAATGTATTATATTGTATCTTCAATACATTATGAAGATAATGTATTGTATTGTATCTTATTACAGGTCACCTTCTAGTTTGAAAAACCTCAAATCCTCATTATAAAGCATTTCACCCAACATCAAAAGATTTACGACCTCATGCTTTAGGGGGCAACTGTTATAGACATATTTGGGCACTGCAACCCCAATCACATATGTCCATAAACCAAGGGATTCTAAGTCCCTAAAAGTGTTGTTTCATACCCTAAAGGAGCAAGTTCAGCTGATTACATCATCTCCCAGAAGTTCTCCATGAAAAACCACTCGGAACTGGTCAAAGCACGACCATACAGACTGCCTAGTGCTAAGGGTGTGATGCATCTCACCTGCCACATGCAAAAAGTGCGATGCATACTGGAAAACCCTTCTGTAGGGTGCGATGAGCGAGAGCAGACAAATGGCGAAAGCAGTTTTCTAGGTGGAAACCCTAAGAATCTTCTAGAAGCTGCTCATTTGACACTTGCCTCCCTGAACTCGCCCAAGGATGAGTAAGAGATCATGAAATCTCCAAGTGGAACCAAGAACTATTAGAGAGATGACACTAATCAAAATCCTAGAAGCTGACTCACCCCCTGCAAATATCTATATATGGATCCCTCATCCCAGAGATCCAAAGGTTGGAATTTGGTAATTTGAAAAGAGGTGTTGCTGGTTTCTCTTTGAAGACATTGTTGGGTGATCTTGATTTGTATGAGGTGAAAAGGGCTTTCAAGCTGGGAGGATGGCGTTGGGTTAGACCAAGTGGTTGTAATCCTCTCTTCTACTACTTTCATCAATAAAGCTATTTGAGTTTTCCTCCATATTCTTGTGTATCTCTGAATATTGTGTTGATATATGCATTTGTATGGTCAATATATATATGAATCTATATTGTTTATAGTGATAGATCTCTATGCTTTAATTGTATTATGCTGATGTGACTCTACAGGTGCTCTTTGAAGCAGAACAAGTAGGGAAGTAGTGGCGAGATTCTGTCAAAGGGGAAAGGAAACAAGCAAGGAGCTAAGAGAAAGACTAAGGTTGGTACTCTCCGCTTCTTTCTCATCTCTCTCTCGTAAAGGAGAAACAAGTGACTTTAGTTTGTTTGTTTCTAAGATAGCTACCCGTCTTAGTGGGACTAGCAATTCTAAGTAGACACTAGTTTTCCCGGTAACGGTAAGGTTGCCATTTCTTAAGTGCATGTAGTATTGCCAACATTTCCTTCTCATAAATAGCTTGCTTGAGATGTAGCAGTAAAAATACCCAATCACCTACATCAAAACAATTTTCACTACAATTTTGACATACCTGTTGTTTCATTCGATTTTACACCAAAGTGGCGTTATCCTTTAAAATTTGGAGAACTTGTTGTTGATGCTCGATGTGATCTTTCACTACTTGAACATTTTTATTTTTGATATGTCCTTCTATCTTGAGAGTTTGAGGAGTGGTAATTTCTTCCAATGCTTTACAAGATATGGTTGGATTCATTTCTTGATGCTCGATGTGATCTTTCACTTCTTGAACATTTTTTTCTTGATATGTCCTTCTATCTGGATTGTTTGAGGAGTGGTAATTCCAGCCAATGCATTACAAGATATGGTTGGATTCATTTCTTCTTTCTTGATGTGATCTTTCAATTCTTGAACCTTTTTCTTCTTCATATGTCCTTCTATCTTGAGAGTTTGAGTGGTAATTCTTGCCAATGCTTTACAACATATGGTCGAATTCATTTCTTCTTTCTCTGGGATTGGGTCTTGGCATATATCATCTTCTTTTGATATTTCTTGATCCTTTTCTTCCTCCTCTTCATACTCTATGTAAAATAATTTCTTCTCAACACACTTATGACCTTTAGTGCATTTGTTATGACAATTGTAACAAAGCAATTTTTCTCTTTTTTCTTCCAATTGTTGTGGTGTAACCCTTGTACGTTGTGGAAGGCTAGGAGAAAAAACACTCCCATATTTATAGTTGTGAGGGGTAGAATTCCTTGTTTCCATAATTTTGCTTTCCACTTTGTAACAAAACCATTTTTCTCTTTTTTCTTCCAATTGTTGTGGTGTTTCTCGAAAGAGGGTGTTGCTCTTTGTATTCTCATAATGTGCTATAATTTCCTCTGTGAAATTGACCACATAACAAGTTTACGAGAAAAAAGCCCTTTATACCATAAAAATCGATCTTGTTCTAAATATGAAGATGCAATACATACCTTTTGTAATAGTGGTACACCATGTAGATCAAAATATTTCTCCATCTGTAGTATCCAATTTACTGGATCCTTGCCATCAAACTTTCTCATCTCATTTTTTCTTGATTTTAGGAGCTCTATCTTGAAACAATTGTAACTATGTACTTTCAAATCTTTAAGTTATGAAATTACGACCTACAGTAGCCCTTGGCATCCTCTTTCTAATGCCACCAGTCTGATCTAATTTACATTCTCCAAGAAAGAGTTATGCACAATCTCCCAAGATGACCTGATTCTATACCTTTTCAGAAGAGCGAAGTTGTATGAAGTGCCACGTGTTAGAGTTTTGACCTTGGGATCTGAAAAATATACACAGGAAACTAAAGTCCGTCCTCTTTTTTTAACTTAAAAAATTTCAATTTGATGCTCAAAACAAAATTTATGACTATTTTCCCCAGGTCACCTATTTGGATTGTAATTCGGGAGTCTGCAAAAAGTCCAACTTCCTCAGATCATATCTTGGCAAATATAGCACGAGCAACTATGAAATTTGGACCCGAAGTAGCCCAAATGGGTTTTTTCAGCATCTGAAACATTGCAGGAAAAAAAATTATAGCGAAAATGCCACAATGACCTATTTGGAGTAATGAAACCCTAGAATCCAAAGCTTTGATACCAAATGTTATGGTGCCAGCTCACAAAAAGATAGAAATGATAGATCAACAACTTAGAATTCATCCTCTTCGAGGGGGCAACCTCCTTTACATTACACAAATGAACAATTCTTAGATGATACAAATGAAAAGACCTCCTTTCTATATATAGGAGTCTAAGGGGTCATAATATAATCAGAGCTGACATAACAATAATAATGTAAGGGCACAATAATAACAATAGTGTACTTGTATGGGGCACAATAGTAACAATATGGGGACTACATGGGTACAAAAATATAATAATGGGGTTGTACTAATAACAATAAGGGGTTACACTAGTAGTATAGGGGCCTAACAGAGGATGTTAAGGAGGAAACAAATAAAGATGTTCAAGATCTAAAAGAGGAAGAAGAAAAGAATGACACCGGTGAAGAAGGCAATGGAAAAGAGGGGACAGAAAACAAAGAAGATTCACCTAGGGTATCTCCAGAACCCACTGAGAGAGAGGCAGAAACTGCCCTCACTGCTCTTAGCACTCCCATCAAGCAAAAAGGAAAAAGACTAAGGGAGACCCCCTTATATTTCAAGACAACGAAAAGCACAAGAATAGGATAGGGGAAACCCCAAACACCAACCAAAATTCCTATTGTGATTGAAGACTCCCCTAAACTGAAGGAAAAAATGCGTTCCCCTAAGTCTCCCATCACCTATGTGAGAAGGCCTATGACTAGATCAACCTCCAAGGGAAAGGTAATCGTACAGGATACACAATAGAATCTACATGAAGCAGAAGCAGTCCTACAAGATACTCTGTTGAACCTACATTAGGCACAAAAATTGGAAAGGGGGGTAGGGGAGCAATAAGAAACTAAAGAAGAGTACTTAGAGACAAAAGAACCCAGTCCCCAACCTAGCCTACACTCCTACTACATGTTTACTAAAGGAGGTAAAGTCATACCTCAAAAATTTCATATCCCAATGTTCTTTGAGCTTGAGAAGGAGAGGGCCAGAACTCACCAATGGATGCAGACTGCCAAATCAAAGGGGTGGAAAACATTGGCCACATGGAGGAGAAACTCAAGGAGATGGGCAGAGAGCTAAGTGGCTTGAGAGATAGAGAGACCATAATGCAAAATCAACTAGAGACAGAAAATGGATGGTTGAGAGGATAGTTGTAGGAAAGAGAGAATAAATTTGCATGTATGGTCAGTTTCTCTTTGGAAGAAATCTAGTGTAGGATGCCAGCTAAATCCTATGCCCTATACCTCAAGTAAAAATGGATGCAATTCCAAATCAAGATCATGGCATAGAGAGGCACCATGCCATTTTAGGAGTACATGAAGTTCATTGATCTTTGTGATCATAACACACTAGAAGATAGGGGCAAGATGGCTGAGTTGTAATTATGAATGTATGGGACCCTAATGCCAAGCTAGGAGAATTACAATTGATGGCTTTGGCATCATGGATGAGCCATGAGGAATCAAGGGATACAAAGATGAAGAAGATATTGGCAAGAGAACAAACTGAACCTCTTATGATCATTACTAAACAATCAAATCCCATGGCCTTGATCAATACCCATAATTTGATTGCAAATGATCCTCATCTTGCACTAGATATCTTGCTTCCCAAGAGTAATAAATTTCACATTTTGAGGACATGCTCAGGCTATTAGGGGATGATAGCATACATGCTTTCCTAAGGATATGGAAAAAATTACCATACAGCTTAAAGAGAAGAGAGTACAACTGCCCACAAATATTGAGACAGGAACTAAATAGGACACCCATGTACAAGCAATCTATGTAAAGGCTGAAAGGCAATTGGATTGGCCTGAAACTCTATCCACCACTACTCTTAGGAATGCTTGAAGGAAGGAAGGAAGAAGAAGAAAGGAGGAACTGGGAGGAGGTAGAAAGGAAAGCAGGCTTCTATGAACAAGAAGAGGAGACCACAACAGAGACATGTGATGTCAAGGAGGCCACTATATCTATGAAGGATATGGATATTGATTGAGTTACTCAAAGGATGAGCAACACTTTCAATATGGGGGTCATGATGAGCCTCATCATTGGGTAATTATATGGGCCTTAATTTACCTCCTAGCAAAGTCAAACCAAATTTTCTCACAACTTATTACATGTTTTCATTATATTTTATTTATGAGATGAGTTAGAGTTGGATATTATGCCTAGTGGGCTAATGTGCATTGAATGCAGGATTGAAGGATAAAATCAAGGAATTTTTGCAAACACTACAGTTAAAACTCGAATGGGACAAGGGAGAGGCATTGTACGAGGCAAATCCTCCTCATTTACTTATCCCCCATTCGAATATCCCTCCATCCATCACACCACCTCAGAGTGCAAGCAACCAAGCCATGAGGATTAGAAGGCAACTAAGAAAGTGAGAGACAAAGAGATAGTTTATCTCGAGTTTGGGAGATGAGCCTCCTTTATTTTAAGGAAGTCATTGTGGACTTCAGTTATATAAGTAGAGAGGCCTAGAGCCTCATTAGCACTCAGATTTTTATTGCAAAACTCTAATCTATTTTCGAGCTGCAGACTCGTGAAATTTTTATTGATGTAATTGATTGTTTTGGTAATAAGAATGAGTTTTTTTTTGCTCAAGCACTGAGTTAAATCATACGACTGAAGCTCTTGGGTTAGGGCTCAACCCTAGAAGCCAAGGCTCCTCCTTATTTTATATTTATGTTTAGTGTAGTTTCACAGCTTCATTGTTAACTTTTTTTTTAGATGCATTTCCATTATGTAGATTAGATTGGTTGTTTATTAATTTGCTTCCATGTGTGCCTTACTGTAGTAGCAGGTTAGTAAGGATAAAAGGATCACCATCAAGTTGTTAGCAGGTGTCTCAGACTCACTTCCCCCCTCTGGGATCATGACTTGAGGAAGGGACCCTTAAGCAACCCCAGAAACACAAATTTCTAGTTTTGTTATGAGCTTTGGAGTTTGTTGTCTTTAAATTAGTATTTGGTTAGTCTTGCAAGGTAGGATTCCATTGTCATCCTTTTCATCTTAATTTCTGTAGCAGATATCATCCATGCTTTCATTCCTTTAAGCAACTTTCCTCATGCATATTGTAGGCAGTTAATTCATTAATTCTGCTTTACTAGTTTATGAAATGTTTCTTGTTTGCATAGATTTTGGGAAGATATGCATGTTTTATTAAGAGAACGTGCTTTAGGAGGAGACTAAGAATTCATAGCTGGCAGCCACCTTCCACTCCATCCACCCTAGCCTTCCCTTGTTTTCACCATCACTTTCACTAGTTTTCATCATTTTTTATAGAAATTCTTCCAAGGACATTGAGTGAATCTAGCCATCTACTATCTTTTATGTTGAGTTCTGAGTGATCCTATACCTTTTCCCACTCCATTCCACCCATCACACACCTTTCCCATGTCTTCTATCACCTCCAACACCTCACATTTTTCTCTTGGCTGTATCTTGTAGTTTTACAGGGGATCCTGTAGGTTTCTCGTACATCTTGCAGGTTTTCTTGAAATGGCCTGTTTTGAGGCCGAATTGATGGAAAACCTCTAGGAAATCACCCAAAACCTCCTAATGGTATTCCACACCATCCAAAAATCTCATAACCCTTCTAGTTATCCTCAAACATCCTTAATTCAACTGCCACATCAACATAAGCAATTAGTTTACATACTTGATTTTTCATAAAAAGAAAAAAAAGCAAAAACATATTTAGTTCAGTGTCTTTACTTGCACATTAGTGATGTTTGATGCTTCTTACTTCTATAACTTAGATAGTAGCATTTGGTTCATGTTGATTCAACATTTCTGCCAAGCATAATTTCTTAGCGATTAATTAGGAAATGGTGTGATTTAGCATCACATGTCAAACTTCTCCATTATTGTAGTAGAGTGGCTCCCTATTAGAGTAGATTTACCTTTCTTCCATCAAAGAATCAAGATTCTTCTGACTCCATATAATTCTGGCTTGAAACCCGGGTGGTCTCTCACCAGCGAAACACTGGCAACAGGTAGAACCATAAATTTTACTTGTGTATAGAGCAGTTTCACCTCCCAGTTTGTAAGAACCCCGGGTTGATAAAGTAAACTTGGTAGCCCAGGAGTTACAGCATCCTTACTGCAATACTGGTTCTCATTAGGCACCATCTTCAACACTCCTATTAAGGAATATATATTTTCTTTCAAAGACATTGATTTTAGGATTAATAATCTCGCTAATGGGAAAGTTAAATATATTGAAGGATACCAAGTTGAGGTCTTTAAAATTGGAATATCTATCCTCATTCCTCATCTCCATTTGCTTCTCGATTTGGTTGTAAAACATGGCGTCCCTAAGATGTGGATGTAAAGCCTTATTGTGCCTATCTTTAAAAATGCGGACAAAAGCATTCCCTCTAACTACAAGACCATTAGGATTAGCCACATCCTAGCCAACCTTTATAGGCTCATTTTAGAAAACAGACTTACCTTTGGCTTGAGAACAAGGGTAAAAGTGCTAAAGGGAAAGCTATTTTTAGGAGACAACACTCGACTATCGACCACCTTGTCACTCTTAGGATAATTGTATAGGAATGTCGCAATAGTAAAACCAATCTCTTCTGGTGTTTTGTGGACTTTATAAAATATTTCAACATGGTCCCTCGAGATAATCTCTATGAGAGACATGAAGAGATCATGGTTCCTCATGAACTGAGGATTGTTCTAATCTACCTCTACGAGACTGTCATTTCAAATATCAGGACCAATGAAGGGTGCTCTCAAGTTATTAAATGTAATATCAAGGTTAAGCAAGGGTGTCCCATATCCCCTACACCTTTTGGTATTTATATCGATAAGATAAAGCAGTGTCAGGAAACTGCGGGTTGCAAGGGCACCGATCTCACTAGAATAATCATTACTCTTTTCCTTTATGCTGATGATATCGTTCTTCTAGCAAAAATCCATGATGATCTAGATAAGAAACTTAAGAGTCTTCATGTCTACTACTCCAAGATGGATATGATAGGTAATACCGACAAGACTAAAGTCATGATCATTAAATGAAAAAAGATCACCGAGGGTAGTTTCATATATGATAACCATTGACTAGAGCAAGTTTCTTCTAATAAATATTTGGGTATCGACTTTCCTCATCGGCTCAACTTGAATTATAGCATCGAATAAATAATTCTCGGAGGTTGGAAAGCCTAAGAGCTAGGTATTGTGTAATAAGTGAAGAATGCCTACAAAATATATGCTTACTTTCTTTGTATTATGTCGAAAGGAACTTTCCATTTGAAAATTTAAAAGAGAGAACCCACAAACTATTGATATCAATGATGAATCAAGTTAAAAATATATCCAAAAGAAAGACATATAACAAGTCATTTAATAGATGGACCATGTTAGATTTGAAATAAATATGATCGACAATTGGTTAAAGAAATCATAATATAATCCATATGAGTGCTTTTTCTTTCCTCGATACAAATTTCTAGCCAAACGGAAGGATGTATAAGTGAAACAAAAATTGGCCTATCAGAAAAGATCAACAACTATTTTGTTAGGAATGGAACAACAACTGTTCAATAAAAAGTAGAACAATAGTCGTTTTGTCAGAAACGGAACAACAACTTTTCAATCGAGAATAGAACAAAAATCGTTTTGTTGAGAACAGAACAACAACTGTTCAATTGGGAACATAACAACAAGTGTACGATCATGAATTAAATAGAAAGTGTACTATCAAGAACAGAAGACCAATTGTTATGTCAAGAACAAAATGAAAAATGTGTTGTTGGAATGGGACAAGTATTGTTCAATTGGGAATGAAACAACAATTGTTAAATTGGGAACATAACAACAATCATTCTATTCGGAATGTAACAACAACTGTTTAATCAGGAACAGAACAATAATCATTCTATCAGGAACAGAATAGTAATTGTTCATTTGAAAAGAACAACAGTCATATGTATGAAAGTTGGTAAAAGGGAATAGAAGTTGTTCTTTTGGAAAATAACAATAGTTGTCCAAAAATGGAACAACAATTGTTCATCCAAAAGGAAGAACAACCCAAAACAACACACATTTCTAAATAAAATTCACCCATTCAGGAAAGAACATTTACTCTATTCAACCATGCAAGTAGAAAAAGAAAATGGACAAATTAATATGGTATGCTCAAAGAAAATATATAGATTATTTACAATTGAAAACAAACAATTTTCATGAAAGTAAGGTTGTCGAGTCTTCACCCCCTACACCTAAAATTTTCTTATTGGGATCACTACATACCTATTGGAAAAAACACACTTCGGTAAGTGGTTTGTGATAAAGATGCAAACATTGTCTATTCACCCAGATGTAGGTTTTAACCCAGTAGGGGGGGCTACCACCCCCATCAAATCCCCCATATAGGGGGGGCTGTGACCCCCCTGTCGCACATTAGTGTAATGAAGGGGGGGCTAGTAGTGGAAAGAATATAACACAACCGAACAATCTTCCACTTGTTGTTTTCTTTCCATAGGGGGCCACAAGAAAGCTTAGTTATTTATCGAGCCCTGCAACGTCCATTGTTTCCCTACACCTAGAGAGCTTCTTAGAGCATACAAATTTTTTCAATGCATCTGCAGTATTATTCAAAGTGTCCACATTTACCAACAACACCTTTTTTTCCTCTATCATATCCCTCACAAAGTGATATTGAACACCAATGTGATTTTCCTTTGAATGGTAAGTAGGGTTCTTTGCCAAGAAAATTTCACTTTGGCTATCACAATCTGTTATTGTAGATCCGTGTACTAACCCCATACTTGAACACAATATCTGCAACCAAACTACTTCTTTACTTGTATGAGTGGTTGCCATGTATTTGGCCTCTGTAGTTGATAGTGCCACTACAAATTATTTATTACTCATCCAACTGACTGAACCTCCAAATAGTTTAAACACATACCCACTTGTAGATCTTCTCTGATCTAGATGTCTAACCCAGTCTGCATCAACAAAGCCATGGATATCCAAAACTCTGTCTAATCCTAGTCTTCCTTGGCAGCACAAACCATAATCACAACTGCCATGCAAATACCTGAAAATGCACTTCACTGCTCTCTAATGTTCCTTCCCTAGTTTTCACAAAAACCTACTCAATAGTCCCATTGCATGTGCAATGTCTAGTCTAGTATAGACCATAGTGTACATTAGGCTACTGAGTGGACTTGCATATGGAACACAGGACATGTCCTCTTCCTCTTCTCATGTCTTGGGACATTGTTTAGCAGATAAATTTACACCAAGAGGAATAGGAACCTTCATCGGTTTACTATCCTAGATATTAAACCTCTGCTGTATTGTCTCAACATACTTCCTTTGGTTTAACCAAAGCTTCATCTTTGACTGGTCAATTTTAAATTCCATGCCTAAAATATAGTTTGCAGCACTAAGATCTTTCATGTTGAATTTGGAGGACAATTGGGTCTACAAATCCTGGATAATTTCTTTGTCATTTCAAACCATCAACATATCATCCACATACAAGACTAGATAAATAACATGGTCACCAATTAATTTAAAATGCAAAAAATGATATTCTTTGCTTATAGTGAAGCCAAGTCTCCATATGAATGTATCAAATTTCTGATACCATATTCTTGGTGACTTTTTTAACCCATACAAAGACTTTTTGAACTTGCATACCAGTTATTTCTTACCCTTCACCGCAAAGCCTTCAATTTGTTTCATGTGTATCTCTTCTTCCATATCCCTATGAAGAAATGTTGTCTTCATGTCCATTTTTTCAACGTCAAAGTCAAAAGAAGCAGCAACAGATAAAAGTAATCTAGTAGAAGCTACCTTAGAATTTTTTTTTGCTACCAATGGAGCTTTGTATTTCTCACCTTTCCTTTTGTATTCATGTTCTTATTGCACACCCATTTTTTTCCAATGGGTTTCCTTCCAGCCGACAACTCCACCAGATCCCAAGCCTCATTTTTGTGCAAAGATGCTATTTCATCAACCATGCTCTCTTTCTAGAGTTTCCCATCCTCTGAATCTATTCCTTGCTTCATAGTTTTACGATCATCATTAGTAATAGATAAAGAAAAAATTGAACATAAATGAGATGGACTATACCTTTCTGGTTGCCTTCTTTCTCAAACTAATCTTCTCATAATAGGAGTTTGTGGCTCTTCATCTTCTGATTCCTCTTCTGTTGTAGAGTATGATTCTTCCTCCTTAAGCTCAAACTATATATTCTCAGGTTCCTTTGGTTGGAATTCATGTTTAATAACATCTTTTACCTCTCTGAACACCACATCTCGGCTATACACAACCTTCCTTGTTATTGGGTTCCAAATCTTATAACCATTTAAACCATCCTTATACCCAATAAAGGTGCACTTTTCAGATTTACTATCCAACTTTGTTCTTTTCTCCCTTTGAACATGTATGTATGCATCACATCCAAATACCCTCAGATGTGAAAGAGATGGTTTCTTAGTAGCCCATAACTCTTGTGGAGTCTTATCCTTCAACGCTAATGAAGGTGATATATTGACTAGGTAACATGCAGTCTCCACCACCTCTCCCAAGAATTCTTGTCCTAACTTGACACCACTAAGCATGCTTCCTGCCTTTTCCATCAACATCTTGTTCATTCTTTCTGTAACTCCATTTAGCTTTGTTGTGTATGGGGTAGTCTTCTGCTGTGCCATCCCACACTTCTTACAGAACTCTTCAAATTCCTTCTTGAAAAACTCTCCACCATTATCTTTCCTCAACAACTTTATCTTCTTCTCTGTCTCGTTTTCCACCAGAGCCTTAAATTCTTTAAACCTATCAAAGACTTCATATTTCTTCCTGAGAAAAGATAAACACGTATTCCTTGAGAAGTCATATATAAATGATGCATAGTACATAGACTTACCCAGTGATGGAACCTTCACAGATGCAAACACATCATTGTGCACAAGCTCTAATATTTGTTTCGCCCTCTTACCACGAAAGGGGAAACTCACCTGATTATGCTTCCCATATACACAATTTTCACAGAAATAAAAATCCATAGAGATATTAGTCATACCTTCTACCATACATTTACCTTGAAGTATTCGAAGGCCCTTATATTCAATATGTCCAAGCGTTGGATGACATAGCATGGTCTTTTTTCTGGAGAGCACTAGATTATCTGCTCCACTTTCAGGAACCACAAAACTGTTGCACCCATCAACAACAACGCTACCTTGCAGCTTATATAGAGCCCTAGTTTGATCTCCTCACATCAATACAATTCCTCCCTAAACCATCTTGTAGGTATCTTTCTCGAACACTATTTTGACACCTGCATCATTCAACTTGTTTATAGAAATCAAATTTATGGCTAATGCAGGAATATGTAGAATGCCCAGAAGTGTTCTAATCCTTCCACCTTGCAAATTCAAGTTTAATTTTCTGTGACCAATGATTCTAGCCTTCTTATCATCCCCTAAGAAGACATCTCCACCATTGTATTTCTCATACTCGTAGAACCACTCTATATGCGGAGTGAAGTGAAATGATGAACCCGAGTCAATCAACCGTGCCTCATGATCTACACGTGTATTTGAATAAGAAGCCAAGTACACATCCCCACCTTCATCTGAGGTGATTTTTGCCTCTGCAAAAGGAGCATCATCTGATCCCTTTCCTTTGTCAGGAGATTTAGATTTATGGTTCTTTTTGTACTTCCCTTCCTTTCCGCATTCTAGCACACGTTTACAACTCTCCTGGAGATTTAGATCTCCCACTCGAGGACTTATTTTTGTTTCTATTCTGGGACCATCCTCATATAGAAAAGGCAACACCATTCCGACTCTACATATTTTTCCATCCCATATCCTCCATCAGCAAGGATGAGACTATTTCATAAAACTGCAAGGTAGTTGCATTGCTACCTATTACAATAACCAGACTATCCCACGAATCTGGTACAGAACATAATAGACTTATGCACTTATCTTCATCTAAAATTTAAATATTGATAGATAATAACTCTCTTACCATAGTATTAAATGCATTCAGATGTTCAGTCACCAATTCTCCATCTTTCATCCTCAGGTTATATAGATTTTTCCATAGGAACAATTTATTCACTAGAGACTTAGATTAGTACAAAGTCCCTAACTTGTCCGAAAAAGCCTTCAACATAGATTCCACTGATACATTCAGCAATATTGAATCTCAGACACACAATCGTAATGTGCTCTTTGCCTTCAGATCTAACTTCTTCCATTCTTCATCAGACACTCTCGTTGGTTTAGTACCTGGTTATACTATGATCCATTGACCTTTATCCACCAACAAATCCTCCATCTTGAGTTTCAACAACTTAAAACTCTAACCATTAAATTTCTCAATGTCTATCTTTCAACTGCTTGCCATCTCCTTTCACCACCAGAATTGATCTCGTAGATCTCCCACTAAACAAGGCCTATCACAGGCTCGAGTAAAACTCCCTAGCAAAAAATACATCCCGTTGAAGCCAAAACAACTTTGATACCAAATGTAGGTTTTAACCCCTTATATGGGGGCCATCTCCCCCATATCACACCCCCCTGTGCATCGGCGCAGTGGAGGGGTGGTTCCAACTCCCCGATAAAGCCTCGATTCAACTACTGGGGCTAGTCATGGAAAGAATATAACACAACCCAACACCAGAAAGGATAGCCAAACCTGTCAATGTTGATTAAGGTTATAGTTCTATTGTTGTGTACTTCATGAATCTTATATGGGCCAGGCCACCTTGTTTGTAGTTTTCCTGGGATTTCTTGAAACCTGGAATCATAGAGAAGAGCTGAGTCTTTGTTCTAAAACATTTCTTTTTAATAAGATAATTGTTCCACTTAGCCCTTTGTTGTTGAATAATCATTTTACATTATAGAGAAATCAATAATGCTTCATTAGTTCATTTAATTTCTCAAGTTGTTTCATTTGTGCCTCCATCAGTTCCAATCATACTTTCTAGGTTGTACTAAGAGTCTTTATTTCAACTTCGATAGAAAAAATAATTCCTTACCAAATACAAGTTTGTACGGGGAATAACCAGTCGTATTTCTCCAAGTTGTATGATAGGCCGACAAGGTATTTCATAATTTAGCAGCCCAGTCCCACCAGTGTGTTGAAACTATTTTAGTTAAAATCATTTCAAGGAATATGTTGGTCCTTTCGACCTACCCATTCACTTGTAGGTGATATGGAGAAGTGATTCTATGTGTTATATGATGGTTTCATAGGGTTTTCATAAGCTCATGTACTATATATTATGGCCCTCCTTCTATTATCACTTCCTTGGGTAAACCATGTCGCAAAAATAACTCAAACAAAAAATTCATTACAGTTTTCTTTGTAGCCCTTGGCAATGCTATTGCTTCTACCCATTTTGTTACATAGTCTATAGCAACCAGTATGTAGCCATTTTAGTTTGATGGTGGATTGAATGGGCCAATGAAATCTAATGCCCAACATTTGAAAGACTCCTTTACCAACTATAGTTGTAATGGCATCTCATCAACTTCACTAGGGAAACCCATCCTGTGATAGCTATTATAGGCCTGAACATATTATTTTTTATCTTTAAAGATAGTGGGCCAGTAGTAGCCCATCCGAAGTATTTTATGTCCAGTACTAAAATCTTCAAAATTTCCGCCACAAGGCTCATCGTAGTATGCTTTCAAAATATTATAGATATCATCCTTGTGAATGCATCATCATATCTACATATCACACCCTGTGTGGAAATGATATCCACCAATGAAGCAAAATTAGGTGTTGCCTTGGACAATCAACTTCCTTTATTTAACTGACAGGTTTTGTGGTGGTTTTCCTATCGCTAGATAGTTTGCTACGTCTATGTACCAAGGTTCCTTTACTATGAAAACAAACATATGTTCATCTCAAAACTAGTCATCCACTACTCACAGTCATTTGCTTTGGGTATTCAAGACAGAAAATCCACAATTGGTTTTTCCTTCCCTAGTTGATACTTTATAGTAATATCAAACTCCTGCAAAATTAACAAGCAATGAGTCACCCACCCATTAGTAATAGGTTTATTAGCTAAATATCTAATAACCTAATGATCAGTATACAGAAGGACTGAATAGCCTGTTATATAATGTCTAAACTTGTTTATGGCATAAACAATGGTTAAAAATTCATTTTTTGTCACTGTATAATTAAGTTCAACAAAAGTGAGATTTTTGTTGATATTGTAAATAATGTAGGGCTTTTTATCTTCTTCTTGTCCAAGAACAATGCCTAATGATGTGTTTGATGCATCTGTGGAAATGTGGAAAGGTAGCTCCCAATTTGGTCCTTGTAATACTGGTGCAGTTGAATTCAAATTCTTTAAATTTGTGAAGGCAACATCGCACTTATCATACCAATTATATTCATCGTTACCAGTTAAGACATACAAAGGTGTGGAAATTTTTGAAAGATTTTCAATAAATCTATGGTAATATCCGACATATCTAATGAAACTATGTACCTCAATCTGATTGTTGGGTGTTAGTAGTGTAAGAATTAACTCTATTTTTGTTGGATCTACTTGTATTCCTACCCAAGAAATGTAGTGTCCCAAAACCACACCTTCGTTCATCACCATATGACATTTTACATTGCTCTAACATAACCCGACTGCAATACATCATTCGAGTAGCTTTTCTAGATTCTGCAGGTCTTGTTCAAAATCATTCCCATATGGGGTAAAGTCATCCATATAATTCTCAAGTCCTTCATTGATGAGATTGGAGAAAATACTCAATATCGCGCTATGAAATGTAGTGGGAGCATTACATAAACCAAATGGTAAAACCGTATGTGTAAAATTACCCCATGGGAAGGTAAATGTGGTTTTTTCCTAGTCTTCAGGGGTGATCTGGATCTTATTATAGCTGCTGAGGCTGTCGAGGAAGGAAAATAATTGTTTTCCTGTTGAGGTGTCGAGAACATGATCGATGAACTCGAGAGGGAAATGGTCCTTTTGAGTGGCATTATTCATCTCCCTTTAGTCCACGCAGATTCTTCATTTCCCATTTTTGTTGGTAAAACCACCAATGAGGAGACCCACTGGCTATCCAAGATGGGGTAAATAAAATTTACATCCAACAACCTTCGCAGTTCCTCTCTCATAATATCCCTGAGATGGTGATTTAGCCTTCCCTTGGGTTATCAAATGGTATGAGCATCCTTCTCAATATAGATATGATGAGTACATAGTTGGGGATCTATACCTTTCATGTCAAATTATTCCCATGAAAAGTTTTTTATATTTCTGCAACACTTGAATAAGACTTTGTTGTTTGTGGATGTCGAGGTTATCGTTAGCGTTAATTTATTTTCCTAACTTAATCTCAACCAGTCTACTGTTATAAATGGTGGTTGTGGGTATAGAATGACCACCTACATCCTTGGAGGCATATCCATGTCCCTCATTATCATGAATGGATTTTAATACTTGACATTTAAGGTTATTCATAAAAACTGGCCTCCACTCCTTATCATCCACAAGCTAATGGGCAAGTGGAGGTGACTCGAGGTGGGTCCTAAGGCTGTAATGCCAAAAACCTAGTAGGTTTCAGTAGTTAGAATATTGATGGCTTCCCCAAGGTCTACTAATGTGTTTGTAAAGGTGCAGCCTCATATTTGAATGGTTATTACAAGATTCCTTGGGTCTTCGTATTTCATTAGTTCTTGTTTACCCTGAAGAAGGTCAGAGAAAGTTCCTACCACATATACTTTTAGTGGATTTTTCAATTTCTTCCATGAATTTTTCCCACATAATTCCTTAATAGTATTTGCATAGATCGGGATATCTTGTATGGCTTGGAGGAGTAGGATCTTTATACACAAATTTTTAAATTCGATTAGTATATCAAAATCAAGGTAAAAACAACTTTAACTATTTCTAATATATCAGTGAATGGGGGAGAAGAGATTATCATTTTCTCTTAATTCTACTACTCGTCTATGTCTATGTCTTAAGCCTATTACATTCTACTGGTTCTGTTCCATTATCTGAAGCTTCGATAATTTTCCCATATTGGACTGGTCTATTGTTACTAAGATTTAGATTTGGTTGAGCTGCCAGCTGGGGACGTAATAAAGGCTAAGGGTTCCGAAATGGACTAGGAAATGTAGGCTGAGGTTGATAACCTTCTCCCATGGGTGAAGTTCTCATCCCCATGGGGCACTGCCAACTCTAAGGCCAATTTAGGATTTGTGCGGTGGAAGCAATCCACTATGAAGAGTAAGGATTATTGGCTAAATTCTTTCATAAAGGGGTATATCATTGCCGATTTGGCCAACCATCTCCTAGGAAGGGCTAGTTTGGCTAGGGTGAATTTGGGTACTATTATGACTACTAGGTGGGGAAAGGTTTTTGACCTTGCCATGATGTTCCAGGATTTTTCTGTGGATCATATTGCAAAGGAAAAATCAAGGATGGGTCTTGTGGCATACCTAAGGTTTGTGCTTGCCATTGTCGACGTGTTGCCATTAAGTATGACAACTCTATTCCTTCTTCATATTCCTTGACTACTGCTTTTAACTGGAGAAGTGATGAACACTGGTCCGTGGTATGGTCCTTGGTGCATATAGAGCATGTCTGCATCATGTCCAAAGGAAATTCCTGTTGAATGTTCTTCTTTCAGCATCATGGGAAGAATATGGCTAGCATCTATTCTAACTCATCCTATCTCTATCTCACATGTAAGAAATCTAAATGTGTAGTTAGAGTGCCTAAGATGTCTACCTTGAAGTCCTCCAGGAGGTTACTGATTTCTACTCTTGTCATGCCTCCACTGGGTGGTTTTATTCCTCTAGTCATGAAATCTTGGCTTCCTGACCTAGTGTGTGTGCTACCTCGCTAACACCTTATACACGATCGAACAATTTCATCATAATCTTCTTGAGAAATGTCTTCCTTCCCCATCAGATTTAAAGTTTCTATCCTTTCTTATTTCATCCCTTTTGTTAAGATGGCTTTTAAGACAATTTTTGGTAACGTGGAGTGAGCAGATCTCTCCAAATTATACTGAAACTGTTCGAGATATTCCTCTAGAGTTTCATTATCCTTTGCATACATTTTAAAAATTTTGTCTTTTAATTTGCTAGTCCTACAATAGTACTGACATTTAGTGAGAAAAGAAGTTTCCATGTTATCCCAATAGTTAATAGTTCATTTACCTAAACCCATAAACCACCACAAAGCTACTCCTTTTAGGGTAGATGGAAATAGGTTCAATTTTTGAGGATCGATGGTGTAATCATATCCTTTGCATAGGATGTAAAACTCTAATAAGAAGGCATCCAGATCCTCTCTGGTCATCCCATGAAAGGTTGCGATATTTTTCAAGGGAATAACTTACGTGGGGGTGTTGGCTACTACGTCGACTATGGCATATTTCAACATTGAGGTCTGGCCTTGAGGTGGTTGATTCACCATTTTCTCATAAGTGTGCCAATATCCATCAGGGACTTTAGGGGATGTTATCTGATTAATTGGAGTATTTTCAGTCCGAAGTGGTTTTATTGCACTGCTCAAATTTTGGATCACAGGAGATCCTAGTTCAGAGAATTGTGGCCCTGCCTTAGTAGATCCACTAGTTTCTCCCTCTCCTTCTCTTAAATTGCGTGATTTTCCCTCTTTTGAATGACCACAATATTGGTTATTTGGACTTTAGAAACTTTGTTCGGATCCTTCAGTCTTGCTATGGATATCGGCGTAAGCTACAGTTGGTGATTCTGCTACTTGAGGGATTGAAGTAGAGCCCTTTCAAATATTGTATGAGGTCCTACTGACGCTTCAGATTCATATTTCCGAACGATTTCGTCTTTAAAGGTTGGTCTCCCAAGGGTTTCTGATCCCTGGGATTTGGTGGTTTTTGGTAATGCTTTCTGATTTATTGGTATTTTTTCCCCTAGTCATTCATTCCTATACAACCTCTATGTATCTTCTAAGAGTGGGTGATAGGATCAAGCTTTTTTCTTGCTGATTACGCAGGTTCTTACCTCCTGTTTTCAATATCCAATTCCCTTAAGAGACACAAGCTAAATATTATCTTTGACAACCTCCTTGAGAATGGTGCCAAAATGTTAGTGCACTAAGGTGACTGTTTAATTAAATCTTAATTCCTATATTACCTTATCAATCTAGGATTCATCTGCTTATTTCGAAGATGTCATCACTATCTGTACAATAGAGGTCAAAGGTTGTTATGTAACAAAATGAGTTTAATATTTCATCAAGTCGTTGCAAGAATGCATTAACAAACTCTTAATTATCGAAATTCAATCAAAGATAATTCAAACCAGAAATATGAATCCAATCGTAATTGTTATACAAAGGCAATGAATTTCAAGTTGATGCATTAAAGGAACTTATATCTAATGGAATACTATCTGATCTAGTAAATGGACAAAATCACTACAGTGACAAGCAATGAGTAACTACTTTAATCTTGATCATGAATCGAAAAGAGCATCAATCAATCGTAAAACTAAGCTTATTTAAAGTAATTAATTAAAGGAACAACATTAAAGCAACAATGTTAAAGGTCTATCTCAAATATAGTTATAGAGAATAACTTGATTCAAGGAAAGAAGAGTAATAAAGAATTGCAAGAAATAAGGAAATAGTTATAATAGATAGGAGAAGTGAATCTTCTATTGACTGGGTCCAAAGCCTTTAAAAGTTACTACTGATAAAGCTAAGAATGTGATTATGAACATATATTTGTATTTCTCATTAATTGAAAAATTACAGAGTTACTGCAATGTAAAAATATGCTCTTTTTTGATACAAAGATACAAAAAACGAGTAAGAGTCAAAATTCCTCTATACTTTTCACCCATTGGTATCATATAGC
This sequence comes from Pinus taeda, assembly GCA_000404065.3. Lineage (NCBI taxonomy): Eukaryota > Viridiplantae > Streptophyta > Pinopsida > Pinales > Pinaceae > Pinus > Pinus taeda. The sequence continues at coordinate 125,820 of APFE030304511.1, read as the reverse complement.
CTAATGGAAAAATAATGGATGAAAGAGAATCTTGAGGATCAAGAGATCCTCAAGATTTCGCAGCTAAATCGATGTCAACCTAAGCTACATATACCCCAATGATGCAGCGTAAGCTACATATACCCATAGTATAAAAATAAATTTGCATGTCACACTGTGTTTCCTAGAATTATGAAGATTCCATACTTAGTAAAACCTTCAATTAATCAAGTCTAAGGCTCCTTAATTAAACTTTATGAAAAAATACAACATCTAATGAAAACCCACTTTATCAAATTCTAAGTCTTTAAGCGGAAATATATTCGGTTCTCTCTTAACCTTTATAACTCAATGTTTCAGTTAATTTTATTACCCGTGCATGTCAACCATACCATGGTCAACATACTTTGGTTAAAACCAAAATTTAACCCATAAAACATTAATTCCACCTATTTCTACTATAATTCCTCTATAATAGAAATAACACTTAAACCTTTACCTTTCCGCCTATCTTCAAATCTTTGCGCATATATCGATGCTCTCATTAGCGTGTTTAATATTCGTTGTCGAAATCATTCCTCGATCCGACGGTTTTCACGTCAACCGATCATCAACTAACCTGGACAATCTCCACCATTGATCTGCTTTGTCCAATCCAACGACTGTCGTGTCACTCGATCACCAATAAGGTTGGTTGATCTTCACTGTTGATCAATCCCGCTTGATCCAATGGTTATCACACAATCTAACACATAATTAATCATGACCGATATCAGAATGAGGGCATGCGAGAAAAGTGGTTTTCTCTTTCCTCTGTGTGCTACGTGTTACTTGCTAAGGTTAATCGCGTATAATTCTAAAATACCATTTACTACCTTTAGGTCGTGCGAGAAACTGCTTACGCTTTGTGAGATCACTTCATCCCTTTCTAGCATGTGGGTTTAATCTCCACTGTTCGTCTTCTTAACTTTATTTTGCACCACTTATTCTTGAGCATCTATCACACACAAACTCTTCTATTGATCTGATTGATCCAACAGTTCCTGTGCATCGTTACATCCTTTTGGATCTACCTACGTAATCACCTATTCAACCTTCTCCCTGTGTATTTGCCTTCACCTCATGACCTTCAATTGTTCTGATCTCAATCTCTGCTCGCACCATTATGATTCCTTCACCTTCACTCTAACATTCAAGGCTTTCTCCAATACTATCTGTGCGCAACCACGTAACACATTTCTCTGTTACTCCTTCTCTGATCCTTCACACCTGCAACATAAGTTACACAAAATTTCTCTAGTCACACACACAGTCTAAACTCAATTACACAGTTCACATGCCTCTATTGTAGCCTTCTCTGTAACTTAGACCACTTCACTGCCTTCTTCCTCAAGACCCAACCTTGTCTTTGGTCTTCCTCTAGTAGCATCCTTGATACATTGAGTTTTTCTTTTAACTCTTCAATTTCCTTGTTGTACTCCTCTTAACTCATTCTCTTGCTATTTGCCTTGGCATCCTCCTTCTTCACTTTTCTTATGCTGTGGTCTTCCTCAAAACCTTTTGTTATCTCTATTATGACTATCAATAGTCATATTCTTCTCTATCTTTGTGAGTTCCTCACTCACTTACCATGAGCTGCATTAAAGCCTCTACAACAGCAAGTCCTCCCTACTGCCACATTCCTCACCAAGCTTTCCTTTGTACTTAGTCTTTTGGAAAGCACTTGTTTCTCTATCTCTGGAACCTCTTTGAGCACTTCTTTCTACTCCTTCTAGGCTTCACCACATCTACATGTTTTTCAAGAACATGATTGTCCTCTTGTATTCTAATCACAATGAAATACTAGGTTTTGACCACATTTTGTTTTCATTCAAAAACTCTTACCAGCCTCCTTCATCCCTTAGCAATTCTACCCACATCCTCTATGGAATTTCCTTTTTGATCTCTACGTGAGCTGCAACAAAACCTCTGCAGTAACAAGTCTCCTTCTTGCTGCACATGCCTCACTAATCTTCTCTCCTTTGAGCTCAGTTATTTGGCATCTCTCTCGTTCTCTCTTCTAGAACCAATTGAGCACTCTTTGCTCTAGGTTGCTGCAATCTTCTCACCTTCTTATGCCACTACCTTCAAGACCTCTTCATGATCCTGTTCTACCTTTCACCTACACTTTGAATGGATTGTTCTCTATTTCCTTGCATCTATAAATTCTTCTACACTTTATCTCTGTGTGGCTATTTCTTGTCAGATTTAAAATCTGATCTCCTCTTACATGTGTACACACCTCCAAAACATAAATATTTTCTAAGTTTTCTCAAAGAATTGTTACACACAGAATTTCCTTGTTTTTCTCTGATACCAAATGATGCTAGCCTAAGCTGCATATACCCCAATGATGCAGCCTAAGATGCATATACCAATAGTATACAAATAAATTTTCATATACCACTATGTGTGTCCCAAGAATTCCAAAGATTCCATACATAGTAAAACCTCCAATTAATCAAGGTTAAGGCTCCTTAATTAAACTTTATGCGGAAATACAACATTTGATGAAAACCTAGTTTATCAAAGTCTAAGTGTTTAAGCAGAAATATATTCAGTTCTCTCTTAATATTTATAACTCAACCTTTCAGTTAATTTTATTACCCATGCATGTCAACCATACCATGGTCTTCATACTTTGGTTAAAACCCAAATTTAACCCATAAAACATTAATTCTGCCTATTTCTATTATAATTCCCGTACAATAGAAATAACTCATAAAACACACTTAACCTTTACCTTTTCGCCTTTCCTCGAATCTTTGCACATATATCAATGCTCTCTTTAGCGTGTTTAATCTTAGCCGTCAATCTCATTCCTCGATCTGATGGTTATCACGTCACCTGATCATCAATTAACCTAGATAATCTACATCGGTGATCTACTCCCTCCAATCCAATGACTGTCGCATCACCCGATCGCCAACAAGCTTGGCTAATCTTCACCATTGATCAATCATACTTGATCTAATGGTTATCGCACAATCTCATGAAGAATTAAGCATGCCTGATATTAGAATGAAGGCACATGAGAAAAGTGGTTTTCTCTTTCCTCTGTGTGCTATGTGTCAGCCACTAAGTTTAAACATGTAGAATTTTGAAATACCATTTACTACCTTTAGGTCGTGCGAGAAATTTCTTACCCTTTGTGAGACCACTTCATCCTTTTCTAGCACGTGGGTTTAATCTCCACTGTTCATCTTCTTAACTTTATTTTGCATGACTTAATCTTGAGTGTCTGTCGCAGACAACCTCATTCGTTGATCTGACTGATTCAACAGTTCCTATGCACCATTACATCCTTTTGGATCTTCTTATCTAATCACCTATTCGGCCTTCTGCCTGTGTATTTGTCTTTGTTTCACGACCTTCAATTATTCTGATCTCGATCTCTCCTCTCACCTTTATGCTTACTTCACCTTCACTGTAACATTAAAGGCTTTCTCAAATATTGTTTTTGAGCAACCATGTAACAAATTTCTCTTTTACTCCTTCTTTGATTCTGCACACCTGCAACCTAGGTTACGCAGAATTTCTCTTGTCACACACATAGTCTAAACTCAATTACATAACATACATCATACAATCTCAGAATTGAGTTATCTACATTAATAAATAAACATTTGGACATGAATTTCTTCCTCAGCCTGATATTCTATATGAGTGGCCTTTCTTCTCTACCCATAGGCTTACAGTTAAACCTATCTAATCTCACTCTAACTAACTGACTCTATGACTTTTTGGCTTACATTTATACAAAAGGTTCTATTTAACCAATTCTGGTTCAGATCCTTAATCTACTAAACTAAATACTAAATATCCTTTATGTCCACTTTTAACTCCAGTTAATCCCTAAGGATACTCTCTAGTTCCACGAATCATGACACCACTTTATAGCCTAAGACTTATAATTGATTTCCAACTCTCTTGTCATCACTCATCATCACTCCTATTCTCCTACATTCAAGAGCATTTACAAATATCCTCAAAATATCTAATTAATTCCTATTTGAGTCACGTAAAACATTAATAATTACATACATAGGAATCCATCTTCCTTGAAACACAAGACCCCCTAAGTTAACTAGAACATAATCAAATTGCTGAGTTGTATGCTCCTGCATCATAAATTATCAGATTTCCATATGCCAGAATAGCATTTTTGTTCATATATTTTGCTAGCTTGTATAGCCACGGAACAATCCTTTCTTGGTTTGGTGTTGTTGTTCTATCAACTAAACAACAATTGTCCAATTCCAATTTCCTATGCATAAAAGTAAGAAAAAGTTAGTATATTGCATGCTAAAAGCATGCAATTTGTTTGATGACTGAATTTACCTAACTTTCACAATAGTTTCTTCCAAATTATTTCCAAGAATGAAGACAAATATATAAAAGAGAGTGATTTATTAACTAATGTAAGGGTACAAACATACCTTTCTGTGACCCAACACCATGTCCCTTGGTTCCATTAACATGCCTTATAATTCGTTTAGTTTCTAACCAATGTGCTTGCTTTGGAGTCTCAATGAATCTAGAGACCGAAAACACTATATACATTGGATCATATCTAGTTGTAGTTAAAAACATAAGACTTTGAACCAAGTTTTTTTGTTTTTGTTGGATCTACATTTTTGTTACAGTATTCTTTAGTTAATTTCAAGCCCATGGCTATTTGTGGTGGATAAGGCTTGTTTTTATTTTTATTTTTGAACCTCCTTAATATGTTTGTTGTATAATGTTTTTGAGAAATAAAAATTATATCTTCTATTTGCTTCACCTCTATGCTTAGAAAATACCTTAACCCTAAATATGTTATTTTAAACTCATTTTTCATGGAATCTTTGAAATTAACAATGAGAATATTGTCAATCCATGTGAAAATTAGATAGAATACATATAATACCAAAGTTAATATATTATGATAATTTTATTTGGTTTAGAGAGTAGGATCACCATAATTTTTTCTAAGGGAATTACCATGGTTGTGATACTTTCTAGAACCCATACAAAGCTTTTTGTAGTCGATAAACTTTGTTTTCTTACATAAAAAAATCATATCTAGGTGGCTTCTCCACATACACTTCCTCTTTCAATTATCCATTCAATAAGGACTATTTTGTATCCATTTGGTATACCTTCCACTCATGTTAGGCTATTATTGCTAAAATTTCCCTCATAGGTTCTATTATTGAAACTAGAGAAAAGGTTTCAATGTAATCTCTTCTAGGATATTATTTATTTCTCTTAACAACCAACCTTCATTTGTGATTTTCCATCATTCCTTCTGGATTTCTTTTGGTCTTATAAACCAAATTTACACCTATGACTTATTGTCATTATCGAAGACTCACTAATTGCCATGTATCATCCTTTTTTATAATATCTATTTCTTCATCCATTGTTGTTGTTAGGTTCCTATACCAATAGGTTTCATTTTTCATGATTGACAGTGGAAGGGCTAAAATATGTTCATCATTGCATATTGCAAAGGTTCCATATTTTGTATACAGACTAGGAAAATTAAAAAATGAAAAGAGGGTATGCCTTAAAAGAATAATCAAAAGGCAAGAAAATCAATTGCTCAGAAAGAATAGTGAAAATTAACCCCAAATCAAAGACCAGGAAAGTGGCCAGTCAAAATGCCACTACTATCTTATTGACAGCATCACAATGTGCAAATATTGCTGCTAATCATACTTGATGGATGGCCCAACAGTTCAATTAGGACCATGCCATGTTTAAATTGTTTGTTGCAGAATAGAGAATCATTCCTGTCCAATCAGCTCAAGCTTGGCAGATGACTAGCTAGGTAGAGAAATGAAGGAGCCCAACAGCTTAATCTGGGTCCTTGGAAGAGATAAGGGTAGATTTAGATAGCAGGGCAGTCAAAAGAAAAAGAGGACAATCAGGGTTTGCTAATTCAAGTGCACCCAATTCAAGTAAAAAAAAAAATGTTAGGATTATTAAGCTGGGTAGGTAGTGTGAGGTTGCAGAAGTAAAAATGCTATTACCATTTGGCTTATCAAATAAGAACTCATCTCATTCAGGGTATTGGCACCATGGAAGAGGTTTGATGACATAAGAATGGAAGCATGACTAATTTCCCTTTTCCCCCAAAGATCATTTACTAACACTCCCTAAAGACCTTGGGATCTGCCCAACAGTCTTGTTTCACTCATTCCAGTACTAGTCCCAAGTCAAACTATCAGTTGACTAAAGGAAAAGAAGCCACATTTCTTGTGTAAAAATCATCATTCTAAATTCCATTCCTCTTCTGTGTCTAGGCCTCATTTCATAAGCTTAGCATTTTCCCCTGTGTTTTCACCTCACAAAGTCATATTAACAGCTAATTTTATTATTTAGCTCCTTAAGCATTGTTCCCCTTCCCTACTCCTACAAAAAACTATATAAAACCCCAAAAAATCTATTTAATACCCCACCCCATAGCAATATAGCTATATAAGTCAGTCTTGGGAAATATTTAGTCGATCTTGGACTAATATTAACGCTCCCCCTTCTAAACATTATGGAATTAATTAAATTTTGGTTGACATTAATCTCCATAGGGTTTCCCGCTTACAAGCGTTTTGCGCCCCCCCCCCCGCGATAATGTTTAAATGCTTGTTTGCATGTTGAAATAAACATAAAACGGACGCATTCACATAACCCTCTCTAAACCAAAGCTTAAAACCCACCCCCCACTTATCTTTTTATTTTATTATTTTACAAACCCGGTGGGCTCCACAGTTAACCCTCCGCTGACACGTAACCCCCGCCAGTTGTCCGATGATCGGCCCTTCGGATCCAAGGGTGGGCAGTCGTTTTCACTCACGACCCGGTAGATGTTTAGCATCTGGGGGATTGGAAGTTTCACCGCTGTACCCCCGCCACGCGTCGCCTTCCCGGGATGTTCGGAGGCCCCACCCCCTATACCGCTTATGCCGAAAGGTAGTGCGGGGAAAAACGGATACCACCCTCCACCCCTTGACGTCAGCACCACGTCATCTGTGATGTCACTGCCACATCCGCGCCATGTCGCCGTGTCCTGTGCCACCTCATTGTCCAAGTCATCCTGCCGTACCCAGGACCCGCTGATGACGTCATGCTGATGTCATCGCCAAAAGGCGCCAAAAGCGCCAAAAAGTCCCAAATTTGCACAAAACAACGCGAAACAACCGTTTTATGTCATTTTCGTTGGTTATTTTGGGAAGTGCCATGCATGCCATTTATGTCGATTTGCTGCCCAACCTGGAATTTAGCCGTCCGAGCTGCTACCACCTGCAAATTCGACTCAATTGCTCACCATTGTTCCAGCTCAACACCCTTGGCACCGTGAAAACCAAGTATTTGCCCACAGTCAACCTTTTTATCCCTGTTTTCACCATTTGGTCCATTTTTACCTACATAAAATTCTGCAAGCTCCCACACTGAGCCAATTATGCACCTAATTGTTGTCTAAACTTTTTGGTTAACATTCTCTGCCCACAAAGCTCAGTAAACCCGCATCCGGTTGCAAAGTTTACCTGAAAAATTGGTTTTTAGAGCCCGTGCTACCGACAGAAGTTCACAAAGTTGTTTACTAACCACTCTCACCAGACTTCTCTCCGCAAAAGTCCACCTACTCACGTCAAAGACATTTGTATTTACTCTACATTTTCCCCACAAGTTTGTCAACCAAGGTAAAGCCGGTTGAACTCTGTAATTTCTCCTTTTACACACTTTACAAACAGGAAAAGCCACTGCCAAAGACAAAATCACTATGTAGTCTGCAATAATTGTACTAAATCCTAGTTCCAAGTATTAGCACAGAAAAGATTTCAATATGGCTGCTCCAGCTGCTTTAAATGTTGCTCCTATCAATGCACCTAACAAGGAGCTTGAAGCACTACCTTTAGTTGACAGTGATTACCTCATTCAGGATTTGGTTGGAGACAGAAACCATGTGTAGACCTTCTGCCGGCTGAGAAATAGTTACTTAAACAACAGTGACATGTATGGCATTTGGGAGTCAAATTTGCCCATCTATTTCTTACCTTCGGTAAATATTTTCCCTGAGATAATTCACCTCTGTGCTGAAAATTATGACCCAAGCCTCAGAGTTGTCAAGTCTCCATCTGGGAGCATACTCTTTCATATAACTCCTGATTCCATTAATCAGATGCTGAATTTCAAACAAACCCAACTGTTCATCCCTTTTTCCATCAAATACCTGCTAGATGAAGTCCCCAAACTCTCCAGCACTGAGATTGCTAGAATTGCCAAGACGTTCATGAGAGAAGACCGCCAACCTACAGGGCCACCTCCTTTTCTATATGTCAATTTCAATGAGGTAGGCAAGCTGCTTGTAGACATGATATCCTCTGTACTGGGTTTCACAACAAGTGAGCATATTGATGAAACAGTGTTGGTCCTTTTGTTTGCATATAGCCTTGGAAAGCTCCCTACTGTTAAGTACAACTATGCCAAGTTCATTGCCAATAAAATGCATGACCAACTGCTAAAGCTGGACAGGGAGGCGGTATTCAAATATTCATCATACATCTATCATTTGTTCATGTACTATCAATCAGATTGCTTCCAATGCCCCATCAAAAAGATGGATTCACAGGGTGAAAGGAGGTCTGTTATCTTTTGGTCTTCAGTTTTTCATCAAGTTCAGAACTCTCCATATTCTTACTGTGAGTTCATTGACCAATTTGTTTATCCAGTCTCATGTCTCTTGAAAAGAACTCCTCCTCCTAGGTTGTCATATGACATGCAGAAAATATTGCAGCTGTCTAAGAATTATAAAATAGGTGATTGGTATCTATACCAAAATCACACTGTCATTAGGATCTATGGTTGTGAGCTCTGTCCCTATAGGCTCCCAAGATATGTACCCATGAGATTGTTTGCCTTGGAATACTATAGGAAACTCATTAATTCAGATCTTACTCATTTTCATAGTGCCAAGAAGAAAGCTAACCTGAAATTCAAAGACCATCTAGGCCCCTTTATCATGAACAAGAAATATGGTTGGCAAGATGTTGATCAAATACTGGGGCAACAGTTTAAACTAAAAAGGAGTTTTTGGTGGGTCCCTTATGACCCCAATGGCTTTATCAGTGCTAGAAGAGTCAAATATAGGCTGTTAGCCTATAAGCATTGTCCAATTCCACAAATTGAGCAATATGCAAACAAAGATGAGTGGGTGCCAGGCACATTAATTGAAGAATTCACTCAAAAAGAGATAATGGAGCAAAATGTCAAAGATTTAGAAAAAACTCTTGACTTGGATTATTTTCACCAGGTGACATTCAAACTGCCACACCAAGTTGGAGAAGGCACATCCACTGCTGCAGCTGCACAGACTGCCCAACAAGTATCTACAACGAAAACTACTACAGCAAAAGGAAAGGAAGTGATGGAGGCACAACAGGAAACAGAGACAGAACAGCCCACCACTTCCAAAGATCAGAGTCAAGGGCAAGCCCCTCCACAGCAAACTGAAACATCACAAATTCTAGTCTTGCAAACTCCTCTTAATGAGGAGAGAGGTAAGAAACGGGATAGAGAGGAGCCCATACCTCCAAGTGGGTCAGCACAGCAACTAGAAGCCAAGAGGCAAAGAATTGATCCTCATGCAGAAGAAGAAATCAGTGAAAAAATGGTAGAAAGCCAGAACAAAGAGAGAGAGACCAGCCAGAAGACTGCTACCATCTCATTCTAGCAGGAACAAGGTATGCAACATAGTACAGAGGTGTCTTCTTCCAGGAAACAGGGCAAGCACCCAGCGGGTATCAAAGGAACTTTCATGGAAATCAAGGCACAAAATGAACTATTGAGAATACAACTTTATGATCAATTCTTGAGAACAACACCATCCAAGAAACAAAGATTGATGGTAGCTTATGATATCAAGGAGGACAAGATGATTTTTACTCATTTCAAGGCTAAAGTTCCACACCCCAAATCATCTGCAGAATACATAAAGACAAACATGGAAGTCCTCTCCAAGGACATACATCCCATGGATCAAATTGAACTGCATAAGAAAACAGGGGAAATGGTCTATGCCACACTTGCAGACAAGGCCATGCTGACGCATCAATTAAAAGAATCATTGAAAAATACAAACTCAATTGGATTTGGAAAGGATGTCCTCCACTGCCAAGGATAACCGAATAAAAACTTTGGAGGACATAATTGTTGATCTAGGACACAATCCTAAGGATCCAAAGGGTATCAAGGCCCTTATGAAGAATAAGGAAGATGATATTGCTGCACTCAGAAAGCAGGGAAAGCTGCCTGCAACTATTCACCCTCAAACTGTAGAACTTATACAGCAAAAAGAGGTTGATGACACCATGGATTTGCTGATAATGATGAATCAAAGAATACTATAGATGGAGGTAGAATTGGAGAAAGCCTTGCAAGATAAATAGGGGGAGTCAACCTGCCAACCACCTCAAACATCTACAACTCTTGGCCCTGCTCCTCCTACACAAACAGCAGCAGCCCCTCCTGCCATTCCAACACCTACAACGGCTACATCAACTACAGATGCTACAACAGCAACAACAGTAGCACCAGAATCCAGCATGAGTATGGAGGACCTAATGAAAGTTGTTAAGGAGCTTGAAATTCAAGTGACAGAAGTAAAGGAGGCCAAAGAAAGGTTGGCCAAACTAGAGGCCAGCTATGACAAGTCCAAAATGACAGTGGTCGAGAAGCAAAGGGAAATAAAAGCCCTAGAGACTAGAGTGAAAGCCTTAGAAAAAGAACTATCTCTAGAGAAAACTCTCGCTGAGATCAAAAAGATTTTGTGGGCCAAAATTGGCGAATCAATCAATGACCAATGGCGATCAATACAGGCTATACATGAGCAAATTGAATTAATATGCATGGCTCAATTTGTAATTCAGAAGGCCAGAGCAGCATTGGGGATTATGCCTGAGCAAGCGAACAAGATGATCCATTTCTTGAACACTCACACTATGGAAGAATTGGTAGCACTGGATATCCACAGTTGAACAGAGACTATCCTGACAGCAAAGAAGGTGCTGACCTTGAGAAATTTCATACAGAATATGGAAAGGAAATGTTAGGAGATGCAGGCATAAATAAATGACTTCAGGACAAAAATAACAGCATTGCAAAGTAGAGGAATGCCTAGCCTAGTGACCGGTGCTGGAAAAATATTGTCCTGTGAATAATATACCACCAGAATCAACAATTATGTTGAAAATCAGATTACAGCATCTACAAGCTCCACAGAAGAAGCAGGACCTCCCTCTAGGAAATCTCTATATGATAAATTGGAAAATCTATTTTTTATTGAGCATGAGATTAATCATCTGTTTGAGGTGCCTCCAAATTTCTATAAATATACTGAAGCAGATGAAACACTCATAAAGATAAGAAGACATCAGTTACCTCCAGCTGAATGGTGGCAATCAATGTTGGAAGTATTGCCCACGTGATTTTGGTATATTCTTCCTTTTTGTCAGCTTCAGATTTCAGTCACAGTACAGGTCAGTAGAGAATCAAACACACAGGCACTCCAGAAAGCATCAAGGCAGTGACTCAGCAAAGCACTAAGACAGCATGCCCAGCAAATGCATATTAAAGACGCAGCTGCAGCTGACTTTGTTGATCCAAAAAAGTCAAAGCTTGTCTGACAAAAGACAACTAGCATACCAATATTAACTGCTGCAATTATTTCTTTCATTTACTTCTTTGAGAGAGTTGGTGATGTAATTTATTACACAATGACTCATCATCTAGGTATTTTATCTCCTATTTTTTTATATATACCCCCCCATAGAACGTATTGGGGGTCGGTTTTGGTGAATCTCTCTCTGAAGAGCTGCATTGTATATCTCAGACTTTTTGATAATATAAATTGTTGGTGAAGTTCCTGGTCTCTGTACCGTCTGAAGGTGGAAATGAAGGACTACGCTATGCTGCAAAATTCCTGTGTCGTTTAATGGAACAATAAGTTACTCTAAACTATGTTTTGTCTTTCTGTGTATAAAAAAAATTCACATGTGTTTCATCATCTTAGCAACAGGGAAAAAGAATAGCTTAGGACTTGCTTAAATACACCCTCTGCTCAATCTCTGTTTCTAAATATGTTTTCTTCAGAATTAGCCATGGATATGAATTCTTAATTTCTCATATTTAAACTGATTGTCTTACTGTGAATACTATTTAGGAACTCTTAACTGCTCTTAAATAATATTCTCAATTTCTCCCTCAATCAGCATAGTGAAAGATTCTTGACTGCCTTTCACTCACTGATCTCATGCTTTCATCACCCAGATTTAAAGAATTGTTCCACAAATGCCTATCTGGTTGTGCAGCAATACCCTTCCCTCAAAGAAATTCTTCAGCAGTACACCATCATGAACTCCATTGCCCAATGGTTCAGACTGTTCTGTAATCTGTACACCAGCTCTGTTTGAATTCACCACCCAACCAAATTTAAAACAAAATCAGTGCACCATAACTAGCCTAAAATCACCCCCAACAATGCTAAATTATAAAGAGAGAGCCCTCTCTAGTTACAGGTAGGCTAGGACCTGTAACTAAAAGACTGGTTAGTGGTTACCTCGGCTGTATTCCCTATAGGAAGCAGGGAACAACCTGAGTGATAACAATTGCTATCCATTTTTCCTCCTTAATTTCATCTTTAAAATTAAGTGGAACATTTACATATGAATATATAAAAGAGTGTAGATTGAAATCTACACTACTTTAACCTAGAGTTTTGTCATAATTTATCCTCAAAATTATAATTTGTATTTTCAATCTTGTCAAATTTGTATTTGATTTGTATCTTGAAGTTGAACTTTTTCAATAAGGAGTTGTTGTCCTTGCATCAATAATTATTGGTGTTGATGATCCATGTTGAACCCTAGACATGCTCATTAGACCTTGGACAATGAGGGAGATAAGAGTAAGTCGACTTGAAAATTCTTAGTTTTATTACTTACAAATATCAGGTGTATGGTTTATATTTGAACTTAGGGGAATATTGTTTTTCATATAAAAAGTATGATGGATTTTTAAGCATCAGGTACCACTTTAATTAGGACTAAGTGATGAAAATCCACATCTAGAAAGTTAGGGGCTTACAACTACAATTCAACTACCTCAACATCCTCATGAGACATTGGAAAGTGAAGCGAATATGAGTAAGAGATATCAAGAAACATTAGAATTAGTTGTTGGTCTTATAAAACTACTTCAACAACAATAACAAGAATAAAATGTAGCAAGTACTAAGCATTAGTAACAGATTTTCCAAAAATTGGTCCATTTCATATTTGGATTTTTCCGTGCTTCATTAACTCACTCATAAAACAATACCTTAAAAAATATAGCAAAAAAAAATATGGACAATAAATATCTAGATAACATAAAATGGACCAATTTGTAGAAGAGTTATTATTGATTACTTACATTTTATCTTTTCTATCAGTACATAATTATTGTTTTTTGTTTTGTAGGCTAGGGCGGGACTCTCCGATTTACATGTCCATTAAGTACCCCTCAATGGGGGAAGGGTAGCCCAAGATTTGAACCCAAGACTTCCGGTTCGGTGAGACTTCATTTCCATGGCCATTGCCGCTTGAGCTACCCCATGTGGACAAGTACATAATTATTGTTAAGATATCGATGTCTAACTATAATGTTTCCCAATATCTAGTACTCATATCTACCTCACATTCCAAGGTCTCATGGGAATGGAAATGGATTGAAAATGTAATTTTAATTCCTTGACCTTATAGATGGGGCTTTACTATGCTTACTCCAAATTGTAGTGGTACTTGATGCTACCTCCACAATTGTGATGATCTGCGTGAATTAGAACCCCATCAACCACAACTAAAGGGATAATAACCACTACTATAAATGGCATCGAGCTCTATATTTGGCATGTAATTTTTTTCTATAGAGAAGTATCTTTCTGGCCACTTGAGAGTGACATTTCACATTGATGAAAGAGGCAAAAGTTAAAAGAATTAAAATAGTGTGGGGTTGAGATAAAATGAAATTCAATATAGAGCCTATATTCATTCACTTTTATAGAGAATGTTTTTTACAAAACCATAGATTATTGCCCCTTTTTTAGGCATTTCAAAAATCCTTTGGTACACCTTTGGTTTTAGACACAATAAGAGATTTGTTATAGTTCTATTCACACACATACTAAGAGCTTGTTTACAACTATGTTCACACACACATTAAGAGCTATGTTCACACACAAAAAGAATACACCACATGATCTCTATTTACACGCTCTCAAAAATATAGTATATACATATCACCTTACACATACCAAAATAAAAAATATGAAAAGGAAACAAGTTTCACAAGGTTTTGTATGTGCAAATACATAGAAGGAGAATTATGGTAGTGAACTTCAATTTATTATGTGTCATTTCAGCCTTAAAAGAAGATATATGATAGGATATTTTATGGTACAAAATGTCTGCTTGGGATATGGAGAGTGAATGTGATGTTTGGGATTATTTCCATTGCTCCTTAATCATAACTACTGATGTTTATGATGCCCAAAATGTTTCTTCGACGTACAAGAGTTTAGTCTGGTTGTGCTAGTTACTAACTTATATAATATTATATTTTGATTACATCGTATATTCACATTCAAACTCTACATTGATTATTCAGTTATGAGATTACACCTAAATAATGGGATATCCATATGTATCCAGCATAAAATGATGTTTCTATGTCAAATCTTATTGTTGATTCCTCATTACCACCATCATAGAAATATTCTCATGGATTTTTTGTTAGTTTAAAAAGACCCCTTCAATATGAAATTTTGATCTCTTTTTCACATTTCCATTTCAATCCTAGGAAAATTGTGGTGAGGATCAAATTTTCTTTCTGTTGGCTTATTTCAATCTTGTGGTGTTCTTTACATTTCTAGTCCATGTATAAAATTGTTTTAGACTAAAACTACTGATATAATTAAAACTTAGGAGACCCATCATATGATTTTAATTTGTTTTTCTGGTTAGAATTGGTGATGTTAATTTTTTTTTAGAAATGAGTGATGAAAAGATGAATGATATTAGCATTTTTTTATTCTCTAAACAAACCTGAATTTGATTTCTAGTACTGGTTATAATGTCTTTCAGCATTAGTGGATGAGGTTCTAATTCACCGAGATCTCTACAACTATGGAGGAAACATAAAGTACCACTTCAATTCAATAAACTGAAATAAATCCAAATCTAGAAAGTCAAGGACTTACAACTAAAACTAGACACCCACGACATGCCCATGACAGCTTGGAAATCAAGGCCGATAAGTGTAAGGGATATTAGAAACCACTACAACTAGATGTTGATCTCTTAAAACTAAGAGTAAGAGATATCAGGGAAAATTACAATTAGGTGTTGATCTCTCAACAATACTTCGACATCAAAAGAAACAAGAAAATGTAGTAAGTCCACACCATCAATAACAAATCTATAGCTAATTTTTCCTTTTCATATTTGAATTTCTCTAATTCAGTAAATCAACCACAATATACTAATTTCTACAATATAATAGAAACAAACAACGTAGATAATAAATATTTAGATACCACAAAAGGAACCAATTTATGGAAGTAATGTTACTAATGTTGAAGACTTACTACATTTTATTATTTATCTTGCTACAAAAGTAGTGTTAGGAGATCAACAACTAATGCAAATGTTTCTCGATATCTCTTAATCGTATTTGCCTCACTTTCCAAGGTCTCATGGACATGTCGAGGGAGTTGAGGTCTACTTTTAAGTCCTTGAATTTCTAGATAGCAATTTACTTCACTTGATATTAATTAAAGTGGTACATGATGATACCTCCATATTTGTGATCATTTAGGTGAATTAGAACCCTTCCCACTACTTCCAAAGCCTTCATAACCACCACTAGAAATGGCATTGAGATATATATAAGATATATAATTTGTCCTTTCTAGAGAAGAAGCTTGTGCACTTGAGAGTAATCTTACACATTTAAGGAAGAGAAAGGGGATAAGAAAATGAAAATAGATTCAAACTCTGAAAAAAATAATTTCATAACATACTCTATATTCATTCAATTTCCAAGAGATTTTTTTCTATAAAACAAGAAATTTCTACTCATTTTTTAACCACATCAAAATTCCAATGTTACAACTCTACTTTCACACGTAGCAAGAACTCTCTCAAAAATTTCTTCACATACGCAATCAAATATTTGTTACAACTTTGCTTACCCACGTAGTAAGAGCATTGTTAACGCACACGACAACATATATGTTTATGCACTCTCAGGGCTATGTTAGGAGAGATGAAAAAATACACGACCTCAAATTTGTTTAAATAGAATAAAAAAGGTACTATATTGATGAGCCTCATCATTGGGTAATTATATGGGACTTAATTCACCTCCTAGCTTATTCAAACCAACTTTTATCACAACTTATTACATGTTTTGATTATATTTTGTTTAATGAGATGAGTTAAACTGAGATATTATTCCTAGTGGACTAATATGCATTGAATGCAGGTTTGGAAGAGAAAATCAAGGAATTTTGGCAAAGACTAAGGTTTGAAACTCAAAACAAGAAAGGGAGCGAGATTGTAGGAGGTAAATCTTCCTCATTTACTCCTTCCCCATTCGAATATTCCTTCATTAATCCCACCAGCTCGAAGTGCAAGCAGCCAAGCCATGAAGATTAGAAGGTAGTCAAGCAAGTGATAGACAAAGAGTAGTTCATCTCAAGTTTTGGAGCCGAGCCTCCCTAAATTTAAGGAATTCATTGGAGACTTTAGTTGTATAAGTAGAGAGGCCTAGAGCCTCATTAGGATTCCAATTTTTGTTGTAAAAATCTATCTATTTTCGAGCTCCACACTTGTGGAAGACTTTTTGATGTAAATTTCTATTTTGGCAATAAGAATGAATTTGTTCTTGATTCAATACTGAGTTAAATTAGAGGGTTGAAGCTCTTGTGTTAGGGCCCAAACCTAGCAGCAAAGGCTCCTCTGCTTGTATCTTTATGCTTACCTTAGTTTCATAGGTTCATGGTTAAACTGTTGTTAGAAGTATTTCATTGCAAGTAGTGTAGATTTGATTAATTGTTTATTAGTTTGCTTCCATTTGTGCCTTACTTTAGTAGTAGGCTAGAAGGGATAAAAGAGGCTCCATAAAGCTTTCAGTAGGTGTCTTGTCCTCACTTCTTCCTTCTCGAATCATTATTTGAGGAAAAGACCCTTATGGATCCCAAAAAGACAGATTTCCATTTGCTTCATGATATTTAGAATTTCTTGTACTTAAGAAAGCATTTGATCAGTTTTCAAAGTAGGATTTCATTGCCATATCTTCTATCTTCATTCTTGTAGTAGATCTCATCCATCACTCCATTTTATTCAACACTTTATTCATTCATAAGGTAGACAGTTAGTTCATTAAATTCTATTTTTCTAGTTCATGTTAATTCTTCTTGTTTACATGACTTTTTTGAAATTACACATGTTTGATGTAGAGAAGGCACTTCAGAAGTAGACAATGATATCATAACAAGAATCCACCTTACAACTTCATTCATCCATAAGCATTCCTTATTTTCATCAAAACCTTCACCAATTTCATCATACATAGAAATTTCCTCAAGCATTTTGAGTGAATCCAACCATCTCCTAACCTTGGTGTTGGGTTATGAGTGATCCTAGGCCTCTTCTCACTCCATTCCACCCATCAACCACCTTCCCTAAGCTTTCCATCACCCTTAACACCCATCATTTTTCTCATGGCTACATTGTGTTGAAATGCATGGAATCCTGTAGGTTTCTAGTACATCTTGTAGGTTTTCCTATGGTGCCCTGTTTTGAGGCCGAATTGAGCGAAACCCTATAGGAAGCCTCCTAACGTCACCCAAGGGTCCTCTAAACCTTCCAGCCATCCGTCAACACCCCTAAACCACCTGCCACATCACCAAGAGAGATTAGTTTGAACACTTGACTTTTCATGAAAAGCATAGAAAGACAAAACGTATTTCTTACAACCCTTTACATGCATAGTAGTTGTGGTTGAAGTTCTTATCTTCCATGCTTAGGATAGTAGAATTTTGTTCATGTTAATTTAGGATCATTGCAAAGCATAGGTCTTAGTAGTTAATTAGGAAATAATATGCCCTAGCGTTGAATTTCAATCACTTTCATTATTTTAGTGGATCAACTCTCTCTTAGATTAGATTTCTCTTTCTTTCATCAAGGAACCAAAATTTTTCTGAAT
Source organism: Pinus taeda (assembly GCA_000404065.3). Classification (NCBI taxonomy): domain Eukaryota; kingdom Viridiplantae; phylum Streptophyta; class Pinopsida; order Pinales; family Pinaceae; genus Pinus; species Pinus taeda. The sequence goes on along the minus strand of APFE030304511.1, from coordinate 107,514 downwards.
CCATAGAAGTTTGGATTGTAAACCATAGTGGCCTCTCGCCAACTGAACAGTGATGAAAGGCATAACCATCACTTTTACTTGTGCATACAACATTGTCACCTCCAAGTTTGTAAGAACCCTGAGTTGATGAAATAAAGTTGGTAGCTCCAAGAGTTGCAACACTCTTGTTGCAATACTGGTGCTCATCACTTTTTAGCACCATTTTTGGGGAGGTGGCTGAGTAATATTTGATTACTTCTTTCTTTCTTCTAATTCTTGTTTCCATTGTTCTTCCATTAGTTTCATTTCTGCAAAAATGATTTAGTTTTCTTTTCATTCCAGATTATTTGCTTTCCTTTCCATTCTACAAGTTAGATTTCAAGCAAGTAGCTAATATTTTAATTCAGTCAGTAGTTCTCATTTAGTTTGCAATTTTAATTCTACAAGTTAGAGTTCAATTCAGGAATTATTTTTTCATTTAGTTAGTAGTTCTCATTCAGTCTGCAAATTTAGTTCTGCAAAACACTTTAAAATTTGAAAAAATCAAAGAACCAAAGCCAAAAACATTTCCTTTCATGCCTCACAGGAATAGGGATAACTTAGGGAAATTTATTCCAAATACCCCCACTAAATCCAACATCCAACCTTCCCTCTTCTTCGATGGTTGTGAACTGGAGGAACCATTAGGTGAGAAACCAAACATATTTGAAGAAGCTACAGGGGAAGAAGAGGAACGCATTCCTACCAAGCCAATGGCTGAAAATGGAAATGACAGAGGGAATGGAGAGACAGTTGAGGGTTCCTTCCCCATCAGTGAAATGAATGGGGACACTAAGATGAAAAATAAAAGCCCCTCTACCCTTCCTCATTTCCATGGCCTAACCACAGAAGGTCCTGACACTTTCCTATTTGAGTTTGTTGTTATATGTTGAACCTATGACTATACAGATGATGAGAAGAAGTTGAAACTATTTTCATATAACCTCAAGGATGTACCTATGCACTAGTTCATGGGTTCACCTTGGGATAGCATCACAACTTGGGCTCAAATGCACAAGCCTTCAACAATAAGTATTGAGACTAATGTAGGTCTAAGGATAATAAAGAACAAACTTTTAGGATGAACTTAAGTAATGATGAATACCTAGAGTATTATGAAGAAAGGTTCCAGATGAGTTACCGAAGGGCCAGGTGCACACTTGACCCTAAGTCACTGAAGCTGGTCCTGCTTAAAGGAGTAAGGGAAGACCTTTTGGATAACCTACACTTGTTAGTAGTAGGAGATATATACCAGTTACCCTATGAGGATATCAAGACTATCTTCAGAAACCATTCTAGGGAAACTAGGAAAAATTGTAGGGGAAGTCAACCTATGGATAGTACATCCTATTCGAATTCATCCATCAAGGGTGAAATTGGAAACATGCTGGAAGATTTCAAGAGTGAGATGTTTCAAAACCTTGCCTTATAGATATACCCTATCAACATTAGGAGAAAGCAGGATGAAACCAAGAAAGCCTTGGCCATTTTATGTCCTAAATGCACTAGGATGCACCCTTGAAATGAGTGTCCATTGAATTCTATTGAAATTTGCTTAGTTTGAGAAGAAAACCACTCCAAAAACAATTTCCCTTCTTTTCCTGGACTCAAATATCTATACCATGCAGCTAAAGGGGTCACTAAGCATCTATGTTACATCAGCCAAAGGAGACCTCATGGGCCTAGGCCATACCAGCAAGGCATGCAAGGGTCGTCACATGCATATTATAACCCCAACCAGACCACATCCATACCTTCCTTGGGACCCCCTACTCATCCTTCCTAGTCTACACCTTCTCCTTGGTCCTTTGCATCTTAGTATCATTCCCAACCATCTAGCCAACCATTTCAATCATATTCTCTGCCACAAGATCAGTGGAATGCACCTCCCTAGGGGTGGAGGCCCCACTACAACAATGTTCCAGCTTTAATGCCTTCACCACCTGCCCAACCACAACTGTTACACTCTGCTCCACTGGAGAAACCCCAGATGCTTACACATCCAAATCCGAACCTGAGCAACAGACAAGCACAACAAGCATATAGTGGAGAAACATCATATCTAGCTTATGCTGTGGAGATCTAGGAAATTAACTTGAGATTTGCAAGAGTTCTCCCAGATAATCAACCTCCACCTCCACCTAGGGAGGTTAAGTAAGAAATAGCGGAAATAATTCTTAAAGTAAATCCACCCTTTCCTGAGAGATTAAATCAACCACCCCATGCTACCCTGGAAGAGACTGAACTTCTAGGAGAATTGAAAAACCTATGTCTCAAGATTCCACTTCTCCAAGCCATCAAGGATGTATCCATTTAAAATATGTTTATTAAGGAGAAGTGTTTCAAACATCCAAGGAGGTGAAAAAGAGATTCCCCTACCATTAATGTCATTGGACAATTTCCCTACTTAATGTTGGGGTAGGTAACTTATCCAAAGTATTTGGACCCTGGAAGCCCTATAGTAGATGTGCACATCAATGGCACCATTGTCCCATGCAGTTTGATCAATATTGGGGCTGCCATTAATATTATGACCAAGGACATAATTCTTAAGCTCAACCTCAAATATTCATTGAGAAAGACCACAACAGCCCTGCAACTTGCAGACTACTCCACAATGACCCCTAAGGGGATTGTGGAGGATGTGACGGTATCCATTGACTCTTGGAAGTACCCTGCATATTTCCTAGTTCTCTAGCCTAAGGCTAAGCTTATTGGTTACCGTCTCATCCTTGAGACACCTTGGTTGGCCATTGTAGATGCTTACATCATCTTCAAAGCTGTGAATATGACCATCAAGAATGGGCATATATCCAAGTAGTTAGTCTTATACTCTCCTACTCAGCCATGTCTAGAAAATGAATTACCTTTATGGTTTGAAGAGGAGGAAAGATGAAGTTTATACTACCCAATTGTATACCATAGAAACAACCATGGGAGGAGGACCATAGGATGAAGACAATTGGATTGAACACCTGCTCCAAAGTCCAACTACTAGTATATTATCCCTAGAAGAGGTAGTAAAGGAAACCCAGAAGAACCATCCAATTGATTTGTACGTGGCTGATTTCAATCCTCTCCATGTCAAAACCATAGAATTTGGAATTGAGAAAACTTTGAAAATCAATCCATCTCTTTTTTTTCTCCAAGAGGGGAAGTTGTGTAATATGCTAAAGGAACATCTGGATGCCTTCGCTTGGAGTTACAAAGAAATCAAGGGAGGAAACCCCTCAGTGTGTACTCACCATATTTATATCAAGGAAGGTTTCAAGCCAGTCAGAAACCTTAAAGGAGGATGAATCTAGCTCTTAAAGATATAGTGAAAGAAGAATTGCAAAAATTGCTAGATGCAGGATTCATTTATACTGTCTCCAACAGTGAGTGGGTCTCCCCTCTTGTGTTAGTTCCCTATAAAAATGGTATGTGGAGGATTTATGTCAGTTACAAGAAACTGAATGAAGCCACCAAGAAGGATCATTTCCCTCTACCTTTCATCAACCAAGTGCGAGATGGCTTGGCAGGGAATTTTTTTTCTTTCCTACATGGATTTAGCAGGTAAAACCAAATCTAGATTAGCCCAAAAGACCAAGATAAAACCACCTTCACTTTTCCTTGGGGAAATTTTTCTTATACTTTCCTTCCTTTTTTCCTATGCAATGCTCCTACCACCTTTTAGAGAGTAGTCTTGAGTATCTTTGTTGAGTTGGTCGATGATGTGGTAGAAATCTATATGAATGATTTCACACCTTATGGGGGTGATTTTGAGGAGATTTTGTCCAACTTAGGTAAGGTACTACACAAATGCATTGAGATGAACCTGTCTCTCAGTCCTGTGAAATGTGAATTCTTGATGACTGAAGGGACTATGATGGGTCATTCAATATCTCAACAAGGACTACAGGTGGACTCCAACAAAATAGTTATTATCCAAAGGGTCCCACTTCCTCAAAAGAAGTGAGATGTCAAAAGTTTCCTAGGATTAGCTGGATACTACTGAAGGTTCATAAAGGACTTCAAAAAGTTGGCCTCTCCTTTATTTTGGTTGTTGGCCAAGGACTCTAAATTTAGATTGTCAAAAAGTTGTCAAGAGGCCTTGGACATCTTGAAGAATAAGTTAACCGCTACCCCAACTCTCTGAGGCCCAAATTGGGCACTTCCTTTTCACATTCATGTTGATGCCTCACATGAAGCCATAGGAGCAGCCCTAGGTTAGATAGATGAAAAATTTCCTTATGCCATTTACTTTATGAGTAAGAATCTGTTAAAGGCAAAACTAAACTACACAATGATCGTAAATGAGCTTCTGGCTATTGTGCATTCATTGAAAAAAATAGGCATTACATTACATGTTATCAAACATTTGTCCATACTGACCATGCTGCAATCAAGTATATAATGTATAAACTTGATGTAAATTCTTGTATTATAAGATGGTTTATTTTATTACAACAGTTTGATCTAACTATTTTTGGTAAGCTTGGTAAGGAAAATGTTGTTGCAAACTTTTGCCCAGATTAACTTTACTTGCATGTGAAGAGGGAATGGTTGATGACCAGTTACAGGATGAGCATTTGTTCGCCATTTTAGTTCTCCATGGTTTTCTGACATAGCAAATTATTTGGTATCTACACAGTTGCCACTAAACTTGTCCTCTAAAGAGAATAGCAATATTATAAGGAAGAACGCCCCCTTCACTTGGATTGGGGGTAGTCTCTTCAAACTTGGTCCAGATCAAATCTTGAAAAGGTGTGTCAGGGAGGTGGAAGTCTTTGACATCCTTTTGACCTGTCATGATGGGCCTTGTGGAGCTCACTTTGTAGCAAATAGGACAACATTCAAAGTGTTACAAGTAAGCTATTGTAGGCCCACTCTTCATCAGGATGTGAAAAGATGTAATAGACAGTTTGATCGGTGCCAAAAGATGGGAAAGCCTACTCCAAGGGATGAAATGCCTCTTCGGCCTCAAGTGACTTTTGAGCCATTTGACAAGTGGGGCATGGACACCATTGGACATATTGGCCCTCCTTCCAAGCAAAAACAGTACATCAATGTGTGCACTGACTATCTGACTAAGTGGACTGAAACCAAGGTAGTTAAGGTAGCCACGAAAGCAAAAGTGGTTGAGTTCCTAAGGGAGAATGTATTTTACAAATTTGGGTACCTTAGAGAACTGGTCACTAACGAAGGCGACCAGTTTACCTTGAACATGATTGAAGACTTTCTTAGCCAGCACAGGATCACTCATAGGACTTCCACTCCCTATCATGTGCAAGCTAATGGGAAAGTGGCATTGACCAACAGAGCACTGGAGGGAATCTTGACCAAAGTGCTTAACAACAATAGGAAATATTGGACAAATAGACTAGTTGAGGCCACTTGGGCCTATAATACCACCTGGAAGACCACCATTGGATTCACACCATACGAGCTGGTCTATGGGAAAAAAGGCCCTACTATCCATTGAGTTTGCATATAACACACTAAGAATGGAATCCCAACTAGATATAGATGTCAGAAGTTCTCAAAAAGAGATATTGCTACATTTAAATGGTTTAGATGAGTTCAAAATGTAGTCCTTTTTGCACATGGAGGTAACTTAACTTCAAACGAAGATATGGCATGATAAAAACATCAAGAAATAACAATTTCAAGAAGGTTATTGGGCCTTGTTATACGATTATAGATGTATAGACTTTAAGGGCAAGTTGAGGACAAGATGGCTAGGACCTTATGTTATAGAGTGATGTCATGATAATGGTTCAGTTCAAATCAGAGCCGTATATGAAGAGGCCATTCCTTTACTTGTTAATGGACACTGATTGAAAGTTTACAAAAGGCCCTTATCAAAGCAAGAGTTCATTGACGATATCAATAAAATAGTGATGGTAGTGGAGTAAGTTTCAGTTCCCGCCTCATCAAATCATTGAGAAAAAAAAATAACAACTTAGGTGAAAACCTCCATGGGGTGCCTGAGTCCCACTATTGGGTTGAAAACCTCTTGGGGTGACCCAATTGTGTCAAAAAAGAAAAAAGAAAAAAAAGGAACATAAAAAGATCCCTTGGTGAAAACCTCTCCTAAGGCACCCCAGGAAAATAGCTAGGATGAAAACCTCTCAGAGGCACCCTAGTGGTTTTCAACAAAAAAAAAAATCATGGAAATTTCTATTTGCAGGTCAGTAAGGAGGAGAAATAGAGAACAAAGGATGATAAACAAGGGAACTATTTCACTCACATTTTTATTTTTCCACTCATTGTCATTCATCACTCCACCATTTCTTCCATTTTTTCACTCCTTTGCTTTAGTTTACGTGGGGACAATGTTTTCTATAGGATCCCCTATAAACCTACAAGATCCCTTGTAAACTTACAAGATAATCCTATAGGAATTATAGTGGCTCGACAATCCTACTGAAAGTTACCCTAGGGAAAAAAAATAGCCTGCTATGTCGAAAAAATATCACCCTTACATCACCATTTCATAACCATATATCTACATTCATCACCCTTGCATTCACCATCAAAAAATCAGTTTCAAAAAAATATATATTTGTCACAGTCTTCAAGAAAAAAAAAGAAAAAACATGAAACAGAGAGCAGAAGGGAGCAACACCTGAGTATGTCTAATTTCTCCATAGTTGTAGTCTTCCTCTCAATCCATGTCACCATCCTAAAAATCCCAGTAGAGTATACGATTGAAAGTTCTGAGTGAGAGGCAGCTATTAGACATCCGATAGGAAATCCTGAAGTAGCCTATTCCATAGAATACAAATCATGATTGTAGCAAGCTTCCAACATAATGATCCAAGAGAAGAAGGAGCTCCAAAGAAGCAACAACACCAGCATCTTCAACACTAGGTGCCTACACATCAAAGGAATCATCAGAGAGCAATAATGAAAAAAGGAAAAAATAGCATACAACCAACACACAACAAGCACCTCTAGTCCTCAACAGCTGCAACAAGTTTTAGCGCCACAGGTAAGTATCTCACTCACTCTCTCATTTGCATAATGTAGCCAAAAGATGTAATGGTTACAAATAAGTTGGTTTATAAGTGAGAGGTTTCTAGTTAGCTTGGCCACCTTCATTCAGTCAACGAAGACAAAACAATTGGTCCTCCCACACATGGAAATAGTCATGTCAAAAAAAGGAGAAGAGCAAGACAAAAATAGCTAAGTCTACACAGGCATGACCTGGGAGTTGATTAAGAGGAGGAGGAAAGTATGAGGTGGTAGTGGGGACCAACGGTCCTAAAATGGAAAATGTACCACTGCTCCCAGCAGACCACCTCACATAATTCGACCATAAGAAGAGATATTTGTTGATCCCCATGCACTCCTACTTGAATTTACTTGAGACTCCTTGTTGCAAAAGTCACTTTCATACCCAGGAAACCTACAGAACAGGTAAATTCCATTTGTCTCATGCGTAGGAATTCCTGTAGGATTTGACAGGAAATCCTATAGGATCACACAGGAAACATATAGGATATTGGTAGATAGTCTACAGGATTGGCCGAGAGGAGTTTTAGATGGTAAAACATGGGGTTTAGCTACAAAAAAATGCTATGAAGAGGTAGGCTCTATAATTCCTTCACCATTTCAAAGAGAATTGAATAGAAAATCCCATAGTGGAGAGTGAATTTGGTAGTTGTGTAAGGAAAATGTCTCCACAGTTCTTTCATTTATTTACTTCTGCATTCAAAAACTTTGTGTCAACCATATCAGCTCCTCCAAATTCATCAGCAAAATGACAATGGTGTTCAATAGAATGGAGCCCATTAATACTGTGAGATTCCACTAACACCCTCACGTGATAGAAATCTTCACAAGACATAATTGGACCAAGTATTTTGAAAAATTAAGAGGGTATGGTGATGAAGTGGTCGGAGAGTTTGCTCTCTCCCTCATACCACTAACCAGAATTCATGCCACTGTTGTGGTGAGAGGCCTCTCCATAGAGCTCATACCTGAACTCATAAGCAAAATTATAACACTTCCCCTAACAGTGCCTTATAGAAAAGAATACAAGGGAGATAGCTAGATTGCCAAGAAGAAGTCCTTTTTAGAAGGAGAAGTGTCCGTTGAGGACAAAAATGGAGTAAGGAGAGCAAGCCTACCATACTTCTTGAATTAGTTGAGCAACCACCTTATCAGATAAATCTCATGCGAGGGTAGGTATAGTGTGGTTTATGGGTATCACTTTTGGCTTCTTGAAGAATTGAGGTTTGGAGTATAAATGCCTCCTCACCATAGGCTTAGCGTACCATACTTCCTTTTACAATCACTGATAGACACAAGCATAAAAGTGTAGGACAGAAATCACCAATAGTTAGCCCACCATGGGTTAATTATAGTCATCGTAGAAGATTACCTCCACAACCTCAGAATTCCTATCCAATGGGAAATTTTCAGAGACATGTAGAGAGAGGAGGATATCATAGTCTTCACATATGACATTAGTCCTACTCTTAGTGAAAAGGATGAGGAAGAAAATGAAACAGAGGGAGAAGAAGTACAGAGGGATGAATATGAGATAGATGAGGATGAAGAAGAGGAGAAAGATAAGGAAGAGAATGGGGAAATAGAGGAAGATGACAAAGAAGATACTGATAAATAAGATGAGGAGATAGAAGGATAAGAAGAGAGGAAAACATAAGAGGAAAGGGGAAATGAAGAAGAGGATATAGAAGACAAGGATGAGTCCCCTAGTGTGTATCAAGAGGCCACTAAGAGAGACAAAACAGCTTCTCTCACTTCTCTTAGCATCCCTATCAAACAAAAAGGCGAAAGACAGAGGCAGACCCCCTTATATTTCGGGACAAGGAAAAGCACAAGGATAAGGTAGGGGAAACCCCAAACATCAACCAAAATTCCCATTGTGATTGAGGACTCACCTAAACAGCTGGAGAAAATGCCTCCTCCCAAGTCTCCTATCACCTATGCGAGAAGACCCATAACTAGATCCACCTCATCCAAAGGAAAAACAGTCCTAGAGGATACACTGCAGGACCTATAGGAAGTTGAAGCAGTTCTACAAGATACTTTGTTAAACCTACAAGAGACTAAAAAAGAGGACACAGAGTTAAAGGAACATAGCCCCCAACCTAACCTTGACTCTTACTACAGATTTATTGAAGTGTGTAGGGCCATTCCACAAAAAATTGCTATTCTGCTCTTCTTTAAGCTTGAGAAGTAGAGAGCCAAAACTCATCGATGGATGCAGATTGCCAAATCCAAGGGGGTGGAAGACATTGGTCACATGGAGGAGAAGCTCAAGGAGATGGGCAAAGAATTAATTAGCTTGAGAGAGAGATAGGAAATAATGAGAAATCAGTTAGAGACAGAAAATGCATGGTTGAAAGGACAATTGCAAGAAAGACAGAACCAATTGGCATGCATGACCAGTCTCCCTTTGGAAGAAACCTAGTGTAGGATGCCAGCTAAATCCTATGCCTTATACCTCAAGGAATAGTGGTTGTAGTTTCGGATCAAGACCCTAGCATAGAGAGGGACTATGCCATTTCAAGATTATAGAGAGTTCATATATCTTTGTGATCAAAGTACAATGGAAGATAGGGAAAAGATGTCTAATTTTTATTTTTATAACATGGCCTTAACATACATGAATGTATGGGACCCTAATGCCATGCTAGGAGATTTACGGTTGATGTCTTTGGCATCATGGATGAACCATGAGGAAGCAAGGGCTGCAGAAATGAAGAAGATATTGGCAAAAAAACAAACAACGCCCCTCATGATGAGAGCTGAGTAGTACAATCCAATGGCCCTCATGAACACACATAATTTAATTGAAAATGATCCTCAGCTTACACCATGGTATCTTACTACCCAAGAGCAAGAAATTTTACATTTTGAGGGCATCTTCAGGTTGTTAGGGGATGACAGCATACATGCTTGGCTCGAGAGATGGAACACATTGCCATACCATTTAAGGATAAGAGAGTACCACTCTCCTCAAATAATGAGAGAAGCAATAAAAACTACACCCATGTACAAGAAATCCATGAAAAGGCTCAAAGTCAGTTGGATTGGCTTGAAACCTAGTCCACCACTGCTCTTAGGAATGTTAGAAGGAAGGAGGGAAGAAGAAGAAAAGAGGCAGTGGGAGGAGGTAGAAAAGAAAGAAGGTTTCTATGAACAAGAAGGGGAAACCACAACAGAGGCATGGGATGTCAGGGATGCCACTAGAGCTATGAAGGAAATGGATATTCATTGAGTTTCTCAGAGGATGGCCAACACTTACAGTAGGGGGAACACTTACAGCAGGGGGTGATGATGAGCTTCATCATTAGATAATTATATGGGCCTTAATTCACCTCTTAGCTTAGTAAAACCAACATTTTTCACAACTTATTACATGTTTTGATTATATTTTGTTTATTGAGATGAGTTAAAGTGAGATATTATGCCTAGTGTACTAATACGCAATGAATGTAGGCTTGGAAGAGAAAGTAAAGGAAATTTGGCAAATACTAAGTTTTGAAACTCGAAAGGAGAAAGGGAGAGAGATTGTAGGAGGTACATCTTGCTCATTTACTCCTTCCCTGCTTGAATATACCTTCATTAATCCGACCAGCTTGGACTGAAAGCAGCTAAGCCATGAAGATTAGAAGGCACCCGAGAAAGTGATAGACAAAGAGTAGTTCATCTGGAGTTTGGGAGCCGAGTCTCTCTAAATTTAAGGCAGTTATTGGAGACTTCAGTTGTATAAGTAGAGAGGCCTAGAGACTCATTGGGATTCAGATTTTTGTTGTAAAAATCTAGCTATTTCCAAGCTCCAGACTTGTGAAAGACTTTTTGATGTACTTTTCTATTTTGCAAATAAGAATGAGTTTGTTCATGATTCAGTATTGAGTTAACTCAGAGGGCTGAATCTCTTGGGTTAGGGCCCAACCCTAGCAGCAAAGGCTCCTCTTGTTGTATCTTTATGCTTAGCTTAGTTTTATAGTTCATGGTTAAACTATTGTTAGAAGTATTTCATTGCAAGTAGTTTAGATTTGATTAATTGTTTATTAGTTTGCTTCCATTTGTGCCTTACTTTAGTAGCAGTCTAGAAGGGATAAAAGAGGCTCCATAAATTTGTTGGTAGGTTTCTTGGCCTCACTTATTCCTTCTGTGATCATGATTTAAGGGAAAACACCCTTATGTAGCCCAAAAAGACAGATTTCCATTTCCTTCATTATATTTAGAATTTGTTGTACTTAAGATAGCATTTGATCATTTTTGCAAAGTAGGATTTCATTGCCATCTCTTCTATCTTCATTATTGCAGTAGATCTCATCCATGAATCCATGTTATTCATCAATTTTTTCATGAATAAGGTAGATAGTTAGTTCATTAAATTCTGCTCTTCTAGTTCATGAGAATTCTTCTTATTTACATGAATTTTTGGAAATTACACATGTTTGATGCATAGCAGACAGTTCAGAAGTAGACAAAGATCTCATAGCAAGTAACCACCTTCCAACTTCACTCACCCATAGGAATTCCTCATTTTCATCAAAACCTTCACCAATTTCATCATTTTACATAGCAATCTCTTAAAGCATTTTGAGAGAATCCAACCATCTCCTAAACTTGGTTTTGGATTTTGAGTGGTCCTAGGCCACTTCTCACTCCATTCCACCCATCAACCACCTTCCCCAAGCTTTCCATCACCTCCAACACCGATCGTTTTTCTCACAGCTCCATCCTATAGAAATACAAGGAATCCTATTGGTTTCTAGTACATCTTGTGGGTTTTCCTGTAGTGGCCTATTTTGAGGCTGGATTGAGGAAAAACCTATAGGAAGCCTCCCAAGGTCACCCAACAGTCCCCAAAACCTTCCAACCATCTCTTGAACCTCCCAGCCATCCATCAACACCCCTAAACCACTTGCCACATCAACAAGAGAGATTAGTTTGCACACTTGACCTTTCATGAAAAGCATAAAAAGATGAAACAAATTTCTTACAATACTTTACATACATAGCATTTGCGTTTGATGTTCTTAGCTTCCATGCTTAGGGTAGTAGCATTTTTTTCATGTTAATTTAACATCATTGCAAAGAATAGCTCTTAGCACTTAATTAGGAAATGATATGCCCTAACATTGAATTTCAGTATCTTTCATTATTATAATAGATCAACTCTCTCTTAGAGTATATTTCTCTTTATTTCATCCAGGAACCAAGCTTATTCTGAATCCATAGAGTTCTGGCTTGCAAACCCTACTAGTGTCACGCTAGCTAAATAATGACAAAAGGCAGAACCATCACTTTTACTTGTGTGTAGAGCACTGTCACCCACAAGTTTGTACCAACCTCGAGTTGATGAATTAAAGTTGGTACCTCCAGGAGCTGAAATATTCTTGATACAATACTGGTGCTCATCATATATACATGTCCTTTTACACAAAGAAACTAGAAAATATGGAAGGGAAACAAGCTTCATAGGGTTGTGTACATTCCCTATCATATAAGGCGAATTATGCTACTGAAATTAAATTTATTATGAACCATTTCTTCATATAAGGGAGATTCGTGACAAGATCTCTTATGGTATGTAAATCTTGATAGGGATATGAAGAGTGAATGAAGTAGTTGGGATTATTTCTAGCACTCCTCCTTAATTATACCTATTAATATTCATGACACCCAAATTATCTCTTAGATGTACAAAAGTTTGCATTCCCACTAATTTGGTGGAAATGTACGCATCTTGGTATTGGTACTTGTAATGTTCCAAAATAATCTATCCATACTTGATTAACACTGTCATGAAATGGTATATTTTGTTAACATGTTTACCTATTTTGTGAAAGACTGAGTCTTTTGGTAATTAAATTGTAGAGTTGTTGTCTCAATATATCTTTCTTATTTCTTCTTGTTCATGCCTCAAGCCTTTTAACAATGTTCATATCCAAATTTCATAAGAAGCTACACTCGTGGAAGCTAAATATTAACGTTCATTTGTAGAAATGTAAATAATAAATTTTTTCTTAGAAGTACATGAAATGACCCCAAAACCAAAATGAAAAGCTTAGCTTAATGTGTTCTCTCTATCATCTACACGTTTTTCGTAGTCAATATCTTTATATATAACTAACCTAAATGCATTTCTTGTGGTAAAAAAGATTCCATGTAACACCTCCTCCCACATTCATTTGCTTTCACCAGCCTGTTAGGGTAAAGAGGATCTAAGGGCTACTATAACATGACATAACCTCCTAAGTACATTTAATGAAGTGGAATCGACAAACTAAAACTTAATTAACCTTCCTCAGGAGCTACAAGAGCATGAAGAGCTAACTAACCACTCCAAGTTCCAAAATCTTGAGCTGGACTTCTTTTTGACTCACTTGGATACCTATTTGTGTGGATAACATTGCATCCATGCTACTACAACCAAAATTTCTCAATTCTATGCATGTTATCCTAAGATCAATGCCACCTTTTAAGGGTTTGTATCCAAACTACTACCCAAAACTTAATGATACTTTTAGGAATAATAGATGACACAAAGAAAAATCCTCTAACACAAAACTTAATCAAGGAATCGACCCAAGAAGGCCTAACCATAACATACATTTCCTGAAACATATGGTAAACATGTAATCTACAGGTCATGAACGCATATCTGAACATATGGTTTGGAACTTATCTGTGAATTAGAAGAAGGTATATTTACCTCTCATAATAATTGTTATAAAATTTGTAGCATAATTAATTGAATAACCATTCATCAATTAATAGAAACATAAAAATATCATAGCTAGGACTTGTTATGAAACCATGCTTATAACCATCAAATAATGGGAATAATAACCATGATAAAACAACCATCAAAGCCACATAATAACAAGTATAATTACTCTTGAGGTAAAAAATGAAAAAGGGATCTTATAATAATATGCAAAGTCCAACTAAGTCAAGGAATTCCACATACCACCAGAACATTGATTGAGTAGAACAAAATATTTCTTTAAGCTAACTACCCCCATGCCATATTTCGAGCGCGAATGTGGTATTCAAGACAAAATATACTATGAATCCCTAAAAATCTAATAACCTCCATGCTTAGGCTTTACTGCAATCCTACCAAAATAAGTCAAGGGATTCCTAGGCTTAAACAAAGGTATACACAACTAGGCTTTACCGCTATCCTACTAAAATCAGTCAAGGGATCACTAGGCCCAAAACAAGATTAGATCCCTCTAGATTTGTTTACCCATACCTTTAGGAATTTTCTCTTCTCCACCCTCAAGCTTTACCACAATCTCACCAAAATTGATCAAGAGATTCCTTGGCCCTTGGGAATTTTCCTAAGACCACCTCAGCTAGTTGCAAAACATGTAATAATCCAAAGGTCAACCATGTAAGAGAATCACATCAAACAATGACTATCTAAAAATGGAAAGAAACCACTATCACACGTTTCCAAACCCATACTAGTGACAACAAGAGAGCCAAATACATACATGCATGTACCATGCATCCATACACTAGATACGAAATCACACATGCAACCTACTACATACATGTATTACTTCTAAAATTGCTTGATCAGAAATTTCCTTACTTTTCCCTTACTTTCCTTTTCTTCCATGTCCTTCCTTTTCTTTTGTTTCTCCAATGCTAGAGTGCTCCATGAATGATCTGAGTGTGTAAGAGTATCAGAGAATAGAGAGAATAGGGAGAGCTCCAAAAATAAACTGGGAAAAAGGGGCTCACTTTCCAAAGCTATGAACTGATCTTCAGAAGCCTCTTTATTAATGAGGCCTCTATTTTCTTCAATTCCCTCTATTTTTCCTTCAATTTTATTTTCATGCGAACATGTGCACTTTCATCACCCTTTTCTCCTAATTTCCATTATTTTTATTAAAAAAATGCCAACAACTGCCTTTATCCTTTTCCAATATCCTTAGCCATAATAAAGTTAAATGAACACCCATTAGAATGTTTTTCCCAACATTTAGCTTAGAAAACATGTCCCATGAGTTTGGTCTTATTTTTCGTTTATTAAATTTAATAATGATCTTGTAGCCTAGGACTATTACATACCCTTCCCCCTTAGGGGAACACCCTCTTCGGTGTTTAGTGACACCTATTGATAAATACCATTGAAAACCAAAACATATTACCTATGGAGCTTTATAGCCTAGATGTATTCCACATTTACAATGATCAATCCTGGTGAAAATAAAATGAATCATGACAAAATGAAAACTATACCTCTTATTGGAGCTTTAAAACACAACTCATGGTGGTATTTACATCCATATGCATATAAACATATACTAAAATTTCTTTGCCTCAACCAAAAAACAATGAAGGATACATAGCCCACATCTAATGATCCATCTCACGTGTAACTTCATCAGGCCCAAAGTGCTTCCACTACACTTTATCTTACTCAATTACTCGATTTAAAATCATGAGCTATTTTTGTTGCAATATGCACTGAGGTTCTAGAAGCAATTCTCATTTTTGTTCCACATTCAATATAGATGAGTCAGACACATGATCAACATCTTTCACATACTTCTTAAAAAATGACACATGGAAAACATCATGGACATTTACTGCTAGAGGCAGTGCGATTCTATAGGCCACTAGTCCAATCCTCTCAAGGATCTCAAAAGGACTGTGATATTGTGGTGCCAACTTAGCACATTACCCAATCCTCAAGGAACTCTTCATGGGCTTGATATGTAGGTATGCATGCTTCCCAACCTAAAATTAGTTGAATGTTCTATGTTGATTTGCATAACTCGTCTTCCTATCTTGTGCTACCTTTAAATTCCTCTTGATAACCTACATTTATTGTTCCATCTACTAACATGCCTAGTCAATTAAATACCCTATTCAATGGATCGCTGAAGCTGATGGGGGTATAACAACTCTGACAATAAAATGTCTCAAATGTACTCATCCTTAATGATTCATAATATCCATTATGTATGCAAAATCTACCAGTGGAAGATACTCTGCCAACCTCCTTTGTTGGTGCATAACATACATTCTAAAAATGTCCTCTAAAATCTTGTTGACCCTCTTTGTCTATCAATCTATCTGCAGATTATAAGTTGTACTGAAAGCCAAGCCTGTAACCAAACCTGAAAATAACACCTTCCAAAACGTGGAAGTGAACTTGGTATCTTTGTCATATAGAATATTCTTAGGAATACCATGCAATCACTCTACCTCTCTAATAAAGAATTATGCTACCTCACTAGCTGAATTACTAAAATTAATTTGAATGAAGTGAGCTACCTTGATCAACCTGTTAACCACAACCATAATGAAATCATTCTTTTGAGATGTCCTCGGAAAACATGTAATGAAATAAATGGAAACGACCTCCCATTTCTACATTGGAATAAGAATCAATTATAGTAAATTCCTTGGATGCTTGCACTCTACCTTTACCTATTGGTAATCCAAACACCTTGCAATGAACTCAACCACCTATTTCTTCAGATTCAACCAATAGTATAACATCTTCATAGTTGTTAATGTCTTTTGATATCCTAGATGATGTGAATATGACTTAACATGAAATTCTTGCAAGATAAGTTTCTTGAGTCCATTGTTGTCTGGAACATAGATCATGTTCCTAAATATCACCAAACCATCTATTCTGAAATGATAATCCAAATCCCATTCACTTGTACATTTTTTCTTTAACCTATGCTTAATATCGTGGTATATATCATCCTATTGTCCTTCCTGTAAGATCTGATCCTGTAAATTTGTACCATGTGAACTCATAGCTCCCATGTGATTTACCTGTACTCTTCTGCTAAGAGAATTTACAGCCTTGTTCTCTTTACCCTTAATATAGTTGATCTCAAAGTAAAACCCAGTTAGCATGTGTTGGGCTACTTTATTTTCATAATCATTACCATTTATTAATATATATTTCATCCATTCCTACCATTCTTTTCTCCCATTATTTATCATATAATTCCATTTCATAATTACTTATGCTCTTTTGGATAAGTAATACTTCTTCTCCATTATTTTTAATAAATTGATGATTAGTATGCATGATTTTTCCAATAATGGTTTATTAATGAATTTTTTCTAACATCAATCATGATTTTAGCCTTAAAGATCTCTTCCAGATTGCAAATTTGATCTTCAGCAAATAGTCAAATATTGCAAGTTAGAAATTCGATGGGATAGAAAGTGACATTTTTGCATTGGATGTTTCTAGCAAATGTAGGTAAATATTGTAAATCCGAGACATGGGTTTTGTGCAAACCAGACCAAGTTAGTTTTACAATGTGATTTTTTCCAAAATTTGGTCTTGATTGAGAGAAAAACAAGGTTCTCTGAAGGTGATTTTCTCATATTTTTTGTTGTGGCCATTTTCCAAATTCTTCCAATTCTAATATGGTATTTGACTTGTTCCAAGTGAATCATGATGGAGAGATATTTCAGATCTGATTTTGTTGATCACTTTGTTCTAGACGATCTATAGTTGTAATGGAAATCATTATGTAATCAATGTAGTTGTAATTCCATTTACACTTTGTGTATTTAAATGAAAAAAAAGATCAAAGAGGGGAGGAGGGACAATTATTGAATTAGAGGAAGAGCTAAGAGTTGTATTGTATCTATTTCTATTTTTTAATGAAAGGATATATGAGTGGAATTTCATAATTGTCTACCTGTAATTAGATTTGAGTTATTTTTCAAGGCATAGCTAACTCTTGGGCAGTTGCAACCACTACATTGGATAAGTATCTGCCTTGAACATCTAAAGTAGTTTAGTTTTGTTTCTTAGAATTTCAATTGTTGTTCCTTAAAGTAAATTTCCTTTTCTTTAAAGTAATGTTTTGGCTACTTCATTTTCTAGATTTGTTGTTTCCTACAATTTCTAGATTTCATTTAATTTACTACTATAGGTTAGCATTTGAATTAGGTTGGGTGAAATATGTTAAATTTCCAATTAAGCAATTTGTGGTTTAATTTAGTATTGATTCAAACTGTGTGATTAGCATAACTTTTTTCCTGACATTTACTTTCAACTTTTTAAATTAGTATTATTATCGAAGTCTTACATTTCATTTCATTTCTTGTTGAATGAGATTGGTAGTGTAGAACACAATCATGTAGAATGACTATTACTTGTTGGTAGTTGCTTGCATATATTTTGATGATTTCCTTGAAATAAAGAGGCATTCCTTGGGTTGATAATTAATGTCTAGGTGATTAGTTGTTTTTTTACTAAGCAATTAATTTTCCCCAACATCTTGGCGTCGATGTCGGGGATTTAGTTAAATAGCACTCTCGGACTAATATCTAGTTGTAGATGCATTCTTGACACTGAGAGGGTTGGATAATAAATATGGAAGGTAAGATCCTACGTATGCACCGTACATAATTTGTGTTGAGGTCTACCCCGTGTAGGTAGTTTCAAGTCATATAGCATGCATGGATAAAGGTAGGAATTTTAGAGGTATAAATTTAAAGAAATATTATCATTTCACTTAAGTGGTGATGCAAGCACCAACCATTCCACTAACTAATTGGTAGGAATATCTGAAGGAGGAATCTTATAGGCTAGGAACACTTCTAAGCAACTTTTCTTTTGATTTTTGAAATTTGTTGTAGGAGCTTAAAGTTAGTAATTTTATAAAACTAATATCAGTAGCTCTCTAAACTCATAATTGATCATTTTGCAGCATAAAAAAAAAGAGGAAGAATTTGAAGAACTATTTTTCCATTGGTACTAAAAGAATCATTTTGTAAAAGGTTGAAAGCAACATATCAAAGAGATCGAGAAGTTGCTACAAGCTCACAACCATGGAAACCATGGCCAAAATGTATTGTTTAAAATTTTATCCATTCATTTCCTTACTTACATGGATGATTCTTTCATCTTGAAACACAAATGAATTACTTTTATTACCTATCAAGGTTTGTCCTACAACTCAATCAACTACATCAAAATCCCCCATGCCCTATATAATTTCCTACTCAATGCACCCCACAACTCCATAATAATAAATTAGTAAAGCTTGCATATAGTGCTGAAATGTGAAATTTACCCATCCCTCCCACCCATTCTATTTTATCTATGCCACTATTGGAAACTTATATTAGGTTTGGGAGGGTTTTAAATCCTAAAATTGTGAAAGCCATGGAAGACAATGGGTTTTCTTTTAGTCAATATGAAAAAGAAGATGAGATCAATAAGACATTGAAATGACTTCATGATATGAAAACTATGGAAAACCAAGAAATAAATTCCTATATAAAATCTTAGTTTCACTCCATCATTCGTTTTCGGCATGATTCCATGCATCAACAATTTTTGGCACCATCTTTTCAATGGAACTTGGTCTTTCTTACCCTAGTATTTATTAACGTACATTTTTCTAATTTTTATGTGTACATACTTGAGACGTTGTTTTGAAAATGGTTCCACTAGAAGTTCTCTTATACGTCGAGATATTTCATATTTTTCATATCGAGTAGGATAGTGTAAAAAAATAGAATAAATAAGGAGAAATAAATAAATTTCTTATATGTGAAATGATTATCATAGTTGAAACATGTTGTGTAAATCAATATTGGTGACAAATATTCAATTTTTTTTGTATGTAGAAATATTATATTTAAAATCAAGTTTCTACAAAAAATCATCACCATTTTGGGAAAAATTGCTTGTTTACCATATTTTATTGCATGCGGGCTTGAGAAAATCACTAAAAAGGCAGTCGGGACATTCATGTTTTGAGGGACCAAATGGGCATATTTTTAAACCCTATTTCTATCCTAAATATCCCTTTATGTATAAATTATAACCCAATTTGAATCTCTCAATTTGGATTTGAAACAAAAAAAGTTATGACCAAAACATTAAGAGGGTGCCTAGTAGGTAGCTGAGGGACATAGTTAGGACGGTCAATGTTTGGAGGCTTAAATGACTATATCTTGCAAACATGTTTCTACGGTATATTATTCTATGAATCTAGTTTACAAGGAAAATTGAATCACTCTATTTAGATATCATATGATAAAGTTATGACTAAAATATGGACTATTTATTGTAAATCAACATTCTTAAAAATCCATTTTTCCGGTTGTTCACTAGCATATTTGACCCATCAATTATTCTTGCTTCAACTTTTGTTTCTATTGGATATAGGTATATGACAATAATTTAACCTCCAATTTTATTCAGTTCAATCTATCATCAAATGAAAACACTATGCTTAAAATATCAATTGTTGGTCTAAGCTGGGAAATTGAAAATGGCTCGCTTATGCAGGTTGTTCTTAGTAAATTTCACGTACCATCTCATGGAATTTTTAAAATGTGCTTATTTTGGAGATATCCTTATGAATTCACTTTCATTTCGCTTTTGAATCACTCAAATTGGACGAAACAAATAAGTTATGATTAAAACATTTTTTGTTAGTATGGTTGGCCACTACCCCTCGCTTGTAATAAATTAATTTTACTTTGTTATTTTTTCAGTGGATTTGTTTTATAGCATAGATACTTGTTATTTTTCCCATATTCCTTGGATTAAGAGAGTCGTCTCACCTCTCTTCTTCCATTATTTTATTGTTTATTGTAGGTAGATGCTCGCTTTTTACAGGTCCAAGGAGAATAAATGTGGTCCATTTATGAAAAAGTGATTCTTGAATTAAATGTTAATGAAATAAAGGCAGTTCATCCAAGAACCTACTAAGAAATTTAATATAATATGATGTTGAGTTTTTTTGGTGTCATGATCTAAAATGTCTTATAAGATCTTTCTACAAATTTCCCGCTAATACCTGCCAACAAGAAAAAAAAAACAACAACATGAAGATTTTTTTGTTACTAGAAGAATTCATAACAGGAGAAATGAAGAATTTATATCCATTTGAAGACTCAAGTAATTTCCAACACAACATTTTTCCAAAAGAAATTTTGTTTCCATTCATTCACCATTGATATATTGTTGTTCCTAGAAATAGATTGATGTTCCCTTAGGAAACAACATCGGTGCACCTGAAATCATAGTTGTTGTAACTTATGTTATGTATTTATTTTGAATAAAGTGTTTTTTTTTTTATTTTATGATATCTCATATGATTTTATGTTTGAGGTGTTGTTTAGTTCAAATTCACAAGTTTTGTTCCTTCATCAAAATAAAAGAAGATAATTATGAAGTTTCATGTTGTTGCTCCACATCTATCCATTTGTTCCCTAGTGTTATTAAGTATATGGTTGCATCATATCTAATATTAAAAATTCTTATGGTAAGTATTGCTAGGATCACCCATTGAGATAGTTTTTTGGATGGATTTCCACAATCATGCTTGATACTCCATGTATAAAAGCTTTAAATGGTATGTGGTAGTTTCGAGGTTGTAACATGCAGCAATGGTACTTTTGGATAAATAAATCTCAAATCATAATTTTTGCTACCTTAGCCACAATTGTTGTTCCCTTGGTCGCGCTTGTTGTTCCGTTAGCCACTGTTGTTATTTCCTTAGTCATAGTTGTTGTTCCCTTAGTCACAGTTGATATTCCCTACATCCCAGTTGTTGTTTCCTTAGTGACAATTGTTATTCCCTTGGTTGTGGTTGTTGTTCGATTAGTTTCAGCTCTTGTTCCCTTAGTTGTAGTTGTTGTTTCTTTAGTCACAATTGCCCATTTTCACACTTTCTATTTAACACTTGGTGAATGGGAAATACTTTTAATGTTCTAGGTCCTCTTTGACATTATGATTGGCTAGTCAATATATATTTGTTTATCTATAAACATAATATAATTTTAAAGTAATAATTATGAAAATATGGTTTCACCATGTTAATTTTCAACTTTCTTAATTTGTTAATTCCTTGATCTTGAAAAATTTATGATGATTACCACAAAATTGTACTTAAATATTTCCATTGCTATCTAACGGATTGTTCCTTAACTCTAATATCAATAAATAAAAATATATTTATCAATTGCCATTTGAAGGTTATTAGTTTTTTAAAATCAAGACTACCCAAGTTGAAAATAGTTACTACAAAACGTTTTACATCATCGCTAGCTCTTAAGGAGTTGACCTGCCACCCCATATATTAAGTAATATTTTGTTGATTAAAAATAAACATAGTTGGAGTTTAAACAAAAATAGTAAACTCAAGGATAGGAGGTCTCATCACGAGGTCACCTACCATGACCATAGGTCCTAATAAAGTGACATTACCACTATTGGTCACCAAACCATGGTAATGACCTTTGGTTGTAAAAATGAAGGAGAATAGGTCTCATCATGGGATGACTTGTTCATTTTTGTTAGCTCTCGTGAATGGAATTGTTATTGACTCATTACCAAGCCAGAACAATGATCTTTAGTAGACATCTACGTGAACTGAAATTCTCTTGCAACCATGAATTTATTTCTAATAGATTGTACACTTGCATCTCAATGGGTTAAAGAGACATCCCTGTCGAGGTTATGGACACTTGCTGGTAGTAGTGGCCATGCCTATGGTATAGAAGTTAATTCAATACTACGATATACTTGGTTACATTGTTTTCTCAAAGCTAATTTCTGATAACGACTAGTGTTGCATATATAATGTTTTCTATAACTAACGGTTCATGGGGTAATATCTAATCTATTCTTAGATGATGATGCTTATGGTTTATATATATTAATGAATTCTAAATATTCCCTTTACATGTTAGGTGTTTCCATTATGTATTCTTTAGGTTGAGGGAGTAAACACATATGACAACGTCAAAACCACTTTGCAAGCTAGGATCTAACCCTGCTAGCTTCAAAGAGGGAACCCTCTGTACAATTTACTATGTTTGATGTGAATATTAGGCTAGTTATTATAGTACTGATTGATTTTGATTGGATTGTTTAGTTGATTAATGTGTTATAATTCCATTGGGCTATGGAGTATAAAGATTTAACTAGATCTACATCAAATTTTAAAGGAGTTTCACAGTGAAAGCTAGGTTGCGCTAGTTGGAACTTTAAGAATATTAAATGGATTATGAAACAACATAAATGTAAGATTCGGTAGAAACTAAGGAAAAATGAAGAATTCCTTAATTTGACCTTAGCAAAAAACATATAAATTACTAATAGCCAAAATAGGGTGCTCTGAATAACACATTCTATTTATCACAACTTTCATTATGTAATTGAGCTTTTCAGAAATATTAGAGAAAAGAATCAATGTTTAAACACATAAAGTGAAGAGAAAAATCACCATTTTGTACACCAAGTGAATTCAACAATTAACCTATAATACTTCAAACAGTGAAGTATTTATAAAAATATTTATAAAATAATTACAAAATCGTTGTCTCAACTGACAATGTATTATTAGTATTATCTTGAATATAAAATTGATCTTTGCAGAATGATAGGAAAGGTGGATAGGCGCATGAAGAGGTGGCTCTGTTTTGGTGGATTCAGTTGATGAATTAGCCTAAAATTGTGTTGCACTGGCTGTTGTAGTAGTTGATGTGCTGGATGATGTGCTTGAAGATATACTAACTGCATCCAAATTACTTTTAGTCCGGTAAATCACATAGTTCCTCCCACCTTTCTCATCTAGAATGGTTAACTTAATTAACCTTTGGTGAATCTCATCAACCTCAATATATTTTGAAAATTTTGGCTTTACTGTGAAGACATGTTTCACCTCATTCTGGATAAAGAAGTCATTTTCCATAGTCTCTAAGAATGCTTTTGTTATCATGCTACCTTTTATACCACTGAATTGGATGATGCTTCTTGCCACTTCCTTCAACTTCAAAACATAATCTTCTTGAGTCATCAGTTTATCATTAATTACATATATGTTGGGTAGTCCTCTCTAGATTAATGCTTCAATCATGTTGTGAAACTTGATCACTCCCATCTCTATTGTTTCACTTCTCTCCTCAAATTGATCAATGCGATTTATTTTATTCAAAACTTTTTTGACTTCCAAGATTGTAGCAGTCATATCACTAATTCCTAACTCTTAAAGTTCATATTTTCTCTTTGAGTTCAGAAATTTTATGATATTGGGAGCTTCTGGAGCCATGTCTACGACCTTTTCCCTTACTTGAACAATTGTTTCAGTGGCCCTTTGTATCAATTTCTTCTGTTCAAAACTAATTTGGATACATGGCCAAATATCATTCATATAGTCCAAAATACCCATCTAGATGGTTTCCTTGGCTTCGGCCAAGGTTTGACCAATTGATGTATCCTTTTCCACCTTATGTAACTTCTCTAACAACCTTTGGGACGTCTGCACTTCAGCTAGATGGGAAGCTTCAATTCTAATTTTCTACTCATGTAAATCTTTGAGATTCCCATTCAAATTATTAATTTCTTCTCATTGGATTGACATATTTTCCAAAGTCTTGGTCCCCTATCTAGTGCTTGTAGTTTGAGTTGAAGAGGTTGCTACAATTGTTGTAACTTTTGCTGGGATTTGAGTGATGGGTATCAAATCCAGGTGGACTATGGCTACCCCTTGACTCCGCTCTTTCTCTTTGATCATTTTCTCCATTTCTTCCTCCATCTGTCTGATATGAATATTCTTCTATATGACTAGCTTCATCATGTTAGCTTTCTATGTCTCATTTTATTCAATATATTTAGCCAAGGGATCCTCTATGGCTAGTAGTTTCAACTACTTTCTTAATTCTCCAATATCCATATTTTTCTTCTTCATGATCTCCTCTGCATTATTTATATCTTTAAGATAATATCCTATCTTGACTACCAAACCTTCCAAACATTTGATCCTATTATCCTTTGCTAAGGAGGATATATTTTCCATTTTCAATTGGGATTGAATGTTGGCATATGAAGCCGACATCTTAGTCAATGACACAAAAGTTAGTTAATGTAGAAGAAATCATCTCACCAGTCTAATTATGCATCTCTATTTGATCAATGGGATGGATATCTTTGGTGCTAAATTCAAATGTTTTACTTTTGTAATTTGTTGGTGTTTTAGGATGTGGAACTTGGGCCTCATGGAAGGCCATCTGCATATTTCCCTACTCTGTATCAAAAACTGATAACAATATCCTTTTTGAACTGAATTCTAGTTCGAAAACTAATTGTAGGTGTTGTTCTTAAGAATTTCATTGATAATTTTGATCTCTCAATACCTGTCAAAAAACTATATTCCTTTTCTCCTTGGAAATCTTGGGAAGATAGTTATGCTTCCTTTAGACCATGTGAAATCGAAGGTCCAATAAAAGATGCAATAAACTTGTTTCATGAAGGTATTGAGTCTCTAATTATGATGGCAACTTCGTCTTCTATTTCCCTTTCTACATCTTTCCTAGGAGTGATCTTTGCTCTCTTCCTGTAATTGATTATGAAATCTTTGGCCTCATTACCTGTTATTGATGATCATCCCTCCTCTCTTTGTCTTTTACTTGTTTCCTCCTAAGGAGTAGGAGTCTATAATTTGAAGTATAAAACAATTTTTCTTCATCATCCTGTAAATTATTCTCTACCCACTCTGTCTGATTTGCATATTTTTATATCTTAGGCCTTGATGTATGGATATATGGGCTAGTTTTGATTTTTACTCTCAACCAGGAAATTATACCCCAAAGGTTATAAGACTGTGTAAAACTGAAGCTAAATTTCATTCCTTTAAGAATTTTGTCTACCTCTTCTCCTACTGACTTGGTATTGCATATGAAAGGGCCAACTTGTGTCTTTATGTGAAACTAGGACTTCTTCTTTGCCACCACAAAGTGAATATCATTTGAATTTAACATTTTTCTAATGTATTTGAGGGAAGAAAAACCTTATGGGCAGGTATTTTGGTAGCTTATATGGTGCTAATTCACATCCATAAACTCTGATTTCTGTATAATTTTGTTATAAATACCAATCCCCAGTCTTGCCCTGACATGTCAAATGCAAAACCGTTTTGATGTCTTCACTCATTCTGGGTTGTGCTGAACTATCTAAAACATTCATATCTTGATGAGAAAACTCTTCAATGAATTTCTTGTATGAGAATTCATGCTTCTCTTTCATTACTAAAGAAGTCCAAAATATCATAGGTTGCGAATTTCCCTCTTCATCTAGCTTCTGCATAGAAAAACTTAACCGGTCTGCTTGATGATGAAGAAACATATAAATTAAAATTGAATTGCAATTAAACACCTCTTCTATTGGAAATTTCATACATGCTCAGGGATGTTATTAGACAAAAATTCACTAAAATTTAGAAAAAAATGGTTGGTGTGCTATCTGGGGAAAAATTGGTAAGGAATATTAGAATGGGTTCATCTACCCACAAATCAAAATAATAATCCAGAATGTATGACATTATGGTTACAATATGTTTAGCTTGATTAGGGAAGATTGAGGAAGGGTATGAAGGATTCTTCTTTGGTAATTGGGCATTTTCGGGCAAGAATATATAAAAAATCTTGGTTGTGGTAGAAAATCAAGCTTTTGATAGAGTTGAATGAGGGCTTCTAAGGAAAATGGGGCACTATTTTCCATAAGGGGAGCCAACATCATCTAGTTTATAGACTCGCAAGTAATTGTAAACATGATCTCACCAGATGGGGTCATAATGGATTTTTGATTGGGAATATAGTAGGCTTGGCATTTCCTGGAGAATTCAGGGGCATGGAAGATCAAAGGAAAAAAATAATGAGGAAGATTCGACTCCTAGAGTCCAATTTCATCTATTTTGTCAACATGTTTGTCCTCATCCAACAGTAGAGCCCTAAAAATTCATAGTACGATTGTGTTTCATTGATCCTATACTCCCTATCAGTTAAAGGATCTTTGGAGGCATAATTAGATCAGTGAATGATAAGAGAGATGAAGGGAAAGCTTACCAGGAATAATTCGAGGTTATGAGCCATTAGGGAAAAAGGAGACAAAGCACTGACAATTTCGATTTGGTTCAAAAAGAGTTTTGAAGCTGGTCGCTTTGTAGAAAACTGTGAATTATAGAGAGTAAGTAAGAAAATATCCAATGAAGATTGTTCAGGATTTCTTTAAAAAGGGAGAGTGATAGGTTTCGTTGGAGGGTGGTGTGGGACTGTCAAATGTTTAAAAGTTACCTAGGAAGGAAAATTGAATGTCCAATGGTAATTCTACTAGGAAAGCATTTAATTGGGAAACAACTATGAAACATTGCGCGAAATGAGTGGCATAGGTGTCAAGGTAGGGACATGGTAAGGCAGATGAGGAGAAGACAAATTTCGGAAGGGGTAGAGGGTGGTAAGTGGTATTGGCAGGGCAATGTGAAATGAGGGGAAGGTGACATGTATGGATGGGGCCCAATGAAGAATATCGCCTTTTCGGACCCCCCGATGATAAATGTAGGATGGAGAGGGGGGACGAAAACAAATGAGGGTTGTGGATCGTGAAGGGTGGAGAATCCAAATGTTCTTACCGCAACCTCTTTTAACCATATACGACAAAACCAATTTTGTCCATATGTGCCTTTGGTTTCTTGCTTTTGAACTTAGGATAGAGTTTGAAATATAAAACCTGTAAAAAATACTTTATCCCCTTCATGCCTTTCTTTTACATAATGAGTAAAACTTAGGGTAAAGGGCACATAAGTATATTTATAAAATCAACTATTTTTGCCTACCCTTTAACTAAGTTAACATTTTTATTTTTCTAAAGGGGTGCATTTAGACTAGCAAACCCATATTATTTGCTTTTAAGAGAAATGAAAAACTACGTAAATCCTTATCACTTATTTCTCCTATTGGTTCAAATTTAACAGTTGAATCAATGTCATTTTCTACCTAACTACTGATTTGTGAAGATTAAACTTTTTGGTGAATATTTATTCTCTAGTCTCATTTACATAAATTTAAACATGCTTAACCATGATTATACTCTATGATTCAACAAACAACTAGTCATTGTGGTATCTTAAACAAGTTGAACACAACCTTTATTTGTCAATCATAAGAGAACTATCTATCAGTAGTGGCATTTAGATTTGCAACAATTTCAATATTATTTTCTTTTTGTTTTTTCTTTCTTTTAATGGGGTTCTATCTTTCTTCCTTTTTTCAATGGTTTTTGTTTGTTTGTTTTTTTTTTTTTTTTTTTTTTATACCCTCTTTTCATTTTTATTCTATTTTTTCTTTTATTTGGAAATCATTTAAAGATTGACAATTGTTTACAATATGAGATTTTTGAGATAAAATACTCAATCACCTTGAGATCCTATAAACTATAGGTGATGGGCCTCTAAATTAGAGATAAATTATGGCTCATGCCTCTAGTTTAAAACATAAATTAAGGCCTATAACCATCCTTTAGCAGAATAAACCTCTCATTTTTCATTAGATACTTTATTTTTAACTTTAATATCTTCATTAGGAAGGTTTATGAATAATTGAGTATTTGTGCCTAATATTATTTATTTTTTGTGGAATATTATGAGAATATTGGGCATATTATGAAGAGTTGGAGGAGGAGATAATTTGGGGATTTGTTCCCTAATACTCGATGATCAATAATAAATAATAACTAAACAATATATTATGAAATTATGGCACAAATTGTGGAACTCCAATGATTGAGAAAATCTAGGAATGTGTTCCACTAATCAAGGGAGCAGATCCACCAATCAAGGGAGAAAATCCATTAATCAAGCGATTTCGGTGGGGAAAACTTCCTCCATCAATGGGGAATGATTCTTAATCATTTTTTATAAGTACGAAGTTGAATTTGCCTCTAGGGAATGATTGAGAAAATATAGGAATGTGTTCCCTACCATTTAATGCAAATTCCTAGTATTGGGGACTAGATCAACTAATCAAGGGATTTTGGTGGGGAAAACATCCTCCGTTCATGGGGAATAATTCCTAATAATTTTTTATAAATGCTCAGTTGAATTTGCCTCTAGGGGGGGATATTTATTAGTGTTATTGTGAAATGAGCTTGTACTCTTGCAACTCCGTTGTATTTTCTTGCAGGGATGTAATTCTATTGATGAAAATAATGAAGATTGGTATCATGTTCAACTTATAAATCTTGTTCTCCTCCATAGTTATTTGATTTTCCTTGGCCTTGGCCACCCCAGGAACCTCAAAGCCCTTTTGTATCATTTTCTTTCCTTCTTTTCAATTCTTATTCACATGTATCTCTAGTTTTTATTTCTTTCTATTTATGCATTTAGTATTAGTGATTTCTTGTTATAGAATTTAGTTAAATGGTTGATGTAAGTTATTTTGTAGGATCTAAAGAATTATTTCATCCTTGGAAAAACCTTGGACGTTCATAATAATCATTTAGTTGCTTGGATTAGTGTTCTTATTCCGAAATCTAGATTGTTGGACCTCCTTTTTAGCAAAGAACAATAAATTTCTGCTATTTTTTAAAGCCTGCTAATGAGCTTAAATTGACTTGATACTACTTGCATTACGTCACAAAAAAATTCTAGTTAATATAAAAAATTATCCCATTGCATGTGCACTTGATTTGGTTAGGTATTTTTTAGATTTACTAGCTCACTAGTTCTCGAATTTCTAGATTTTCTACTAGTAATGTTTTTTTTTTTTAAATGTGTTAACAAATGCATTTTTGAGTGATTACACTTTGAATAGGGACCTAAGACATCCTAGTTAATAAAAAAGTTTGTCCCATCTAGTTTCGATTTGATTTTCTTGGTCATTAAACCCTCACCAATTTCATCATTTCACAAGGAAACTTCTCCAAGATTTTTGAGTGAATCCATCCATATCTTGACTTTGGTTTTGAGTTTTGAGTGATCCTAGGAATTTTCCCACTCCATTCAACCCATCAGACACCTTTCCTAAGCCTACCATCACCTCCAACACCTCACTTTTTTATCTTGGCTGTATCATGTAGGTTTCCTATAATTCTTACAAGATCATCCTGTAGGTTTCTAATACATCCTATAGTATTCCTGAAATGACCTGTTTTGAGGCTGAACTGATGGAAAACCTCAAAGAAGTCACCAAAAGCCTCCCATGGGTCTCCCACACCATCCAACCATCTCCTAACCCTTCCATCCAACCTCCAACATCGTTAATTCACCTGCAACAACACCAAAGGACATTAGTTTGCATACTTGAAAAGAAAAGATGACAAAAAACAGATTTATTTTAGTCCCTTTACTTACACGTTAGTGATGTTTGATGCTTCTTACTTCCATGCTTAGAAGGTGTCATTTGGTTCATGATAATTTAGCATTATTTCAAATCATAATTTCTTGGCAGTTAATTACGAAATGGTGTGATTTAGCATTGAATTTCCACCTCTTTCCTTGTACTTTCTTTCTTGCAATAGGTTAAGCTTCCATTTCTAACATTTAATTTTCTGCAATTAGTTTAGGATTTGACTTCACTTCATGCAGTCCATTATACCATGATAGCAAAGGAATGACCCATTGTGTGCCACACATATAGTGCTGACACCTCTTAAGTTTGTACGAACCCCGGGTTGATAATTAAAGTTCAGAGCCTTGGGAGTTGCAATATTCTTGTTGCAATACCGAAGCTCACTACTTTTTGGCACTATTTCAAGGGAGGTGTCAAAGTATGCATTGTTTTATTCCCTATTTGATTAATGTCTTTTCACTTTTTGGAAAAACAAAATATTTGCATTAGGCATATTTAATTTCAAAAGTAGAAAATTGCATTGCATTATAGTTTTCACTCAACCATAAAAAAAAAAAATTCTCCAACACCAACCCACCCGCCCATTGTATGACATGGTGCAATAAGAACCATATCACCATCCGCTTTTGCAAGCAGAAGAAGAAGAAGAGATGGAAAATAATGTAGAAGAAATGGATGGAGAAGATGACAATGAGGAAGATCCTCTCGGATTTCCCATTAAAGATATGGATGTTATGGAACCAGCTCAAGAAAAAGATAGAAAAGATTGATCAACACCTTAGAATTCAGCCTCTTCGAGGGGGAAACCTCCTTTACATTACATAAATGAACAATCCTTGGATGATACAAATGAAACGACCTCCTTTCTATATAAAGGAGTCGAAGGGGTCATAATATAATCAGAGCCGACATAACAATAATAATGTAAGGGAACAATAATAACAATAGTGTGCTTCTATGGGGCACAATAGTAACAATATGGGCACTACATGGGTACATCAATATAATAAGGGGGTTGTACTAATAACAATAAGGGGTTACACTGTAGTATAGGGGCCTAACATGCCCCTCTCCTTCAAAAAGTGTTGTCCTCATCACTTGAGTTGTTCTTGATGCTTCTGTATAAAATTCTTGTCCTCCCATGTGGAATCTTTAGCGGTTAAGTTCTTCCACTTGATGAGGTACTCTGAAATTGATTTATTTCATAGTTGTCGGGTTCTTGTTTCTGTGACTGCTCCCGGTTCCAATATGATTTTTCCTTCCTCTTCAATTTCTAGCAATATTGTTTGAATGGGATCTTTTGTAACCTTTGAATAAGTGGCCATACTTCTTCGTCCTTCTTCCATTCATCCCTTGCTTCATTTATCTAATATGGTTGGATAATAGAAATAGCACAAAACAATGCTTCCACATCCTCATCGTTTCTTGAGAGTGCATCTGCAACAAAATTTTTCTTCCCTTTTCTATAGATGATGTCAAAGTCATAGCCCAACATATTTGTGACCCATTTTATTTGTTCTTCTAAAGATAATAATTGTTCTAAAAAGTATTTAAGACTATCATGATCCATTTTTACCTCGAAGTGTCTTCCCATTCTGTAAGGTCGCCATTTCTTAAGTGCATATAGTATTACTGACATTTCCTTCTCATAAATAGCTAGCTTGAAATGTAGCAGTAAAAATACCCAATCACCTACATCAAAACATTTTTCACTGCGATGTTGATTTACCTGTTGTTTCATTCGATTTTGCGCCAAAGTGGCATTATCCTTTAAAAGTTGGAGAACTTGTTGTTGATGCTCGATGTGATCTTTCACTACTTGAACTTTTTTCTTCTTGATATGTCCTTCTATCTTTAGAGTTTTAGGAGTGGTAATTTCTTCCAATCCTTTACAAGATATGGTCGGATTCATTTCTTGATGCTCGATGTGATCTATCACTTCTTGAACATTTTTCTTCTTGATATGTCCTTCTATCTTGATAGTTTGAGGAGTGGTAATTTCGACCAATGAATTACAAGATATGGTTGGATTCATTTGTTCTTTCTCGATGTGATCTTTCACTTCTTGCACCTTTTTCTTCTTGATATGTCCTTCTATCTTGAGAGTTTGAGGAGTGGTAATTCTTGCCAATGCTTTACAAGATATGGTCTGATTCATTTCTTCTTTCTCTGGGGTTGGGTCGTGGCATATATCCTCTTCTTTTGATGTTTCATGATCCTTTTCTTCCTCCTCTTCATATTCTATGTAAAATAATTTCTTCTCAGCACACTTATGACCTTTAGTGCATTTGCTATCACAATTGTAACAAAGCCCTTTTTCTCTTTTTTCTTCCAATTGTTGTGGTGTAACCCTTGAAGGTTGTGGAAGGCTAGGAGAAACAACACTTCCATCTTTATAGTTGTGAGGGGTAGACTTCCTTGTTTCCATAATTTTACTTTCCACTATGTCACAAAGCCCTTTTATTCTTTCCAATTGTTTTCGTGTTGCTCTAAAGAAGGTGTTTCTCTTTGTATCCTCATAATGAGCTATCAATTCCTCCATGAGAATTGACCACATAACAAGTTGTTTATGAGAACAAAGCCCTTTATACCATAAAAATGGATCTGGTTCTAAATATGAAGATGCAATACATACCTTTTGTAACAGTGGTACACCATGTAGATCAAAATATTTCACCATTAGAAGTATCCAATTTACCGGATCCTTGCCATCAAACTTCTTCATCTTTCTTTTTCTTGATTTTAGGAGCTCGATCTTTAAATGCCTATTCCAGCAGTGTTTTTTAATTAATTTTCCTTTATGCACACCATCTATTTTAGATGGTCCAACTTCGAGACTGTAATAAGAATTACATATTCAAAAAATTTCTTATATTAGTTCATATATTCCTTTCTTTCATTGCTAGATAAAATGTGATGTTTTCATTAATATACCATCTACGAATAATACATGTATGCAGTGATGTTTGTTAATCCAAATCTCATGTTAGGTTATAGTAAAAATCAACCTAATAGTAACTAGCTTCTTACCATAACCTCCATACATATTAACTCTAGAATAAAATCTATATTTCTCTAAGCATGTACCATTTCATTTGTAAACAACTGAATTTATCTTCACATATTACATTAACAGCAAAAATAAGACTGGATTATGCTTATCCAAATTAATGATCGCATAAAATACTACTATCTGGGTTTAAAATCTTGGAAATATGTTTCTCTAAATTAGAAATTACAAAAATTCTTTTATCTGAATCCAAAATCTCATGCATTTCTTTTTCTGAATTCAAATTTTCCAAAATATTTTTTTTTGAATTCAAAATCTCATACATATCTTTATCTTGACTATATTATCCAATCCCAAAATACTAATTGAAATTGGCAGCCTTCCAAATGACAACATTTAACTAAAATTTCATGAATTAAAGAAGTAAATGAGTACAATAATTCTGATACCTTTACCACGAAACCTTGAACTGATTTCCTGTAGTTCACCCACGAGTTGAGACTTACCTTCCACGGTATCAAAAACCTCTATTGATCCCTTCCTTCAATATTTCATACCTTTATTCCATGATTAATTTCCTTCAGCAGCGTCCCACTTTTGTGGTCCATTTTATCCACTAGCCTAGGCTTTTCCTTAAAAGTTCGTTTTTCTCTCCAGCAATGATTTATTCTTATCTAGGATTATTATCTTTCACTAGCTAAGTGATTCAATGGATTTTATGTCCTATTCCATAAATCTTTTTCAAGAATTTTTTTTCATAAAATAACTATTCCAATCTCATTTATCAATGAGATTTATTTTTTTCTTTCTTTGGAAAGAATCTCGTTTTCAGGTGTCTCATTCCCAAGTACTTACATTCCATTTATTTATTAATAAAAATACTTATTTACATAATACTTCAATGTATCTCATTTCCTTTCTGCCATTCTTAATAACATAATTTAGTCTGAATGAAAACAACATTACAACAACAGAGCAATATTACCTTCTTCCCCTATTTTTATTCACATCCTCATCGATGTTTATTTTGTAGTTACTTCCTTCTGAAACAACTAGATAATTTTTCTGCATTTCATCTTCCCACTCCCATGTAGCCCCTTCAGTAGTAAATTTCTTCCACTACATTTTAACCCAAATGGCTAGTTGATTCTAGAGCCATATCTCTTTCTGGTCTAGAATGTAGAGAGGTTATGCCAGGAAGCTTCCTTCGTGTTCCCACTATAGTATTTTCCAATCAATAATGTGAGAAATATCATGTACATATTTCTTACATAAAGATACATGAAAAACATTATGAACTTTAATGTGACTCTGTATTGCTAATTGATAAGCTACAGGTCCATTTTTTTCCAAAATTTTAAACAGTCCACAAAACTGTTGTGCCAATTTTGGACAGTTTCCATCCTTAATGGACTTTTCCTTGGTTTAACCCTCAAATAAACATGATGTCCAACTTTGAACTCTATGTGCATTCATTTCTTGTTTGAATAGCTTTTATGTCTGCTTTGTGAGATTTTAATGTTTTGTTGAATCCTTCACACTATTTTCTCCATTTCTTATAAGGCATATGACTTGAAAATCAATTTTTCCTCTGATTGACTCCATCTAGGAGGGTTATTTAATTTCTACCATACATGACTTTGAAAGGGCTTATTTTGATAGATGTTTGATAAATGTTGTAGTCAAACTCAAACAAAAACTGAAAATTCTCCCATTTTTTAGGTCTAACCGTGACATATATTCTCAACATGTCCTCTGAAATCTTGTTAGTTCCCTCTATTTTTCCATTTGTTTGAGGATGATATGCGATACTGAAATTTAGTTGAGTGCCCATGTCCCAAAACAATTCCTTCCGAAATTTTGAGGCAAATTTGGCATCGCTGTCTGATACTATCATCTTAGGTATTCCACGTAGTCAAATTTTTTTTCTCATCAAGATATTAACAGTTTTTGTCATGCCATATGTAGATTTGACTGGTATGAAATAGGATGCCTTACTTAAGGTATCCAACCACCACCATGATGGAGTCACGTTTCACCTTTGAACTTGGTAGTCCTATGATGTAACCTAAAGAAATTATTTGTCACTTCCATTTGAGAATAGGTAGTGGATTCAAAAATCTAACACGGTCTTGATTTTCAACCTTTATTTCTTGACACTCTAAGCACTTTGATAAACAATCAACCACCTCTTTCTTCATAACTGGCCAAATGAAATTATTCCTTAAGGTTGTGATAATATTTTGGTACCTAGAATATCCTCCATAATGTTTTTTATGATACTCATATAATATCATTTGTTTTTGCATATTTACATTGGGAACATACAAACATTTTTTATATACCAACAATTTTTCATAATTTTTTGCATTACTAGTAATGTTAAAATGTTGTAATTTTTGTTGAATTTCCAAATATTTAAGGTCACTAGTTGTTGAATTTTTAATTTCGCCTATCAACTTTGTATTCACGCTACTAAAAGACACTTCCATTAGAGTCTAAGCACACCTTCTATATTTTTTTATTTTGAATTCAAATTCACTAAGAAACACCATCCACGTCACATGTCTAACATTGAGATTTGGTTTGCTAAAAATATTTTTTAGGTTGATATGATCGGTTACCAAAGTGAATTTATTTCCTAACAAATAATGCCTCCACATCTTTAAGGCATGTATAACCGAAGCTAGCTCTAAATCATATACAACATAATTCCTTTCATGGGTTTTCAACTTCTTAGACTCATATGGTATCACTCAATTGTCTTGCATTAAAACCACCCCTAGCCCCTACATACAGGAATCCGTGCAAACTGTAAATTCTATATTTGAGTCTCCAAGTTCAATGATGGAGCCTCTGTGAGTAGATGTTTTAGTTTATCAAAACTCTCCTGACATTAAGGGTTCCATTCACATTTTACAGCTTTTTCTATTAAGAGGTGATAGGATATGCTAATTCCTAGAATCCCTGTATAAATCCACTATAATATCCTATGATTCCCATAAAGGATTGAACAACAGATACATTCTTTGGTATTGTCCAATTTACCATGGGTCTAACCTTTTCAGGGTCATATGCTAATCCTTCCCTTGAAATGGTGTGCCCCAAGTATTGTATTATGTTTTTGCAGAATTCACATTTACTAAATTTGGCATATAACTGATGCTCCGTTAAAGTTTTCATCACCAATTTTAAACGATCCTTATGATACTCTTCATCACTGAAATATACTAGGATGTCATCAATAAATTCCAGCACAATTTTGTCTAAATATTTTCTAAATATATTTTTCATCAAACACATAAAGGTTGTTTGGGCATTCTTAAGGCTCACCGATAACACTGCAAATTCGTAGTGACCATATCTAGTCCTGAATGTTTTTCTTTTGAATATCTTCATTTCCAATTCTGAATTGATGGTATACTCTCCTTACGTCAACTTTTGAAACAATGGTTTACCCCTTACTCGATCAAATAGGTCATCAATATGAGGTAATGGATACTTATTTTAAATGGTTAACTTGTTCAGTTGTCAATAATAGATGCACATTATAAATATGCCATCCTTCTCCTTGACAAATAACATGGGTGCCCCCCATGGTGAAATACTAGGCCTAATATAGCCCTTGTCCAAAAGTTCTTGTAGCTACATTTTCAACTCTAATAATTTAGGTGGACTCATTTGGTAAGGGGCTCTAGACATTTGGATTGCATCGGGTACCAAGTTAATAGAAACGTCTATGTCCCTATGGAGATGAAAACCTGGAATTTCCTCTAGAAAACCATGATGAAACTCTTTAATTATCAGTAGTGTGTCTAAGTTGGATTTCTCTCCTTGTTGTTCACCTACTTCTACATCAACCAGAAACAATTGATACCCCCTCTGTACATTTTTTTTCATTTGTAAGGCTAAGATTTGTCTCATTGATATAGGTTTTGGTATGCCTTGAATTGTTTGAGTTTGTCCTTGTTGATTCACACAAGTCATTGTTTTTGCTAAACAGTTTATAATCGCCCCCTTTCTTTCCAACCAATCCATACCTATTACTATATCATATGATCCTAGGGGAAGTACATTTAGGTTCAATGTTATGGAATAATCATTTCAATCAAGATGACGTTGTTGTACTTTGTCGGTTACCCTTTTCTTGGTCCCAGTTGCTAATTGTACCAGCTAGACAGTTCTATATTTTTCATCTTTAAGATTACATTTTTCTACTGCATGTGGTTCAATGTAACTTAAACTAGGCCCTGAATCAATTAAAATAGAAACAGGTTGATTGGAAATATTACCTTCAATCTCAACCATTGTTGATTGATGTTCTGGTTTTCTATCCTCCATGGTTGCACTTATTCTAGGAATATTTCTTGAAATATCATTCATTGTGGTGGCTTCATGGACAACTTGAATATTCTGAATGGATATGGGATTATGCAAATAATCCCTCAATAAATGGGGTTCACCATGCCGCAAAGGTTCTTTTTCTTTACCCCTCCAATAATTTTGTTGTTCAGATCAATCAGTTTTGATCTAGCTTGAGATTGGGCTAGTTCATTCACATTCCCCTTACTGAACCTTTTTTTAGTGGTCCTTCCCAATGTTTTTTGGGTAGCTAGCTTTCTATCGTTTTACCCCAGTTACAGGTTTAGCTTTGTCATTATTCTGCTAGAACTTAGAGCCTTCTACCTCATTCTTAAATTCTTGGTAACATAGCCTCGCCTTTCTTACTACTTCATCCATTTTATTTGGATTGTCAAACTCAATCTATTCCTTGTAGACAATAGGAAAACAATTCATAAATCATCGTACCTTGGCTTTTTGTTCTTTAATGTAGGGAACATACCGCATCAAATTGGTGAAATTTGAAGCAAATTCATTCATGGTTAACTGTCCCAACCTTAACTCATGGAGCTCCTTTGCATGATCATCATAATAGAATTCACTTAAAAGTGGTTCTTTAACCACTTCTAAATTCCTCCCAAGTTACTGCCCTTTCCTCCAAGATATGCAAAAGTTTTTGCATCTTCTCACTAGAGGGCTTCTTTACCTTGCAGCTAATAAATGGCGAATTTGTCTTTTAATTTTCTCTCATATTCATAGACTTGAAAATATTTTTTTATATTAAGTAGCCATGCTTCGGAATCCTCCTTTCTCTTCGTCAAAAGAAGGGGACTTAATTTTTACTAAATTTCCCTTGTATTTATGTTTGTTTCCCTCTTTCTCTATGTTCTAGGTTATGTTCTATCATAATCCCCCCACTTTCAGATTTATCTATTTATGTGCCCTTTTTTGTTCCTTTCACTATATCATGTTACATTTTTTTATGGCTAGACTTTTCAGTGAGCCCTCTGATCATTGTTTCATGTTCCTCATTGGCCTTTAACATACGCTTATTTTTTCTCCTCAAATATGCTATTTCTTGTTATAGATTCCTAGTGACATCCATAAACTGAGAATTTTTTTGGGTAGCCTCCTTCCCCAATTCAGCATATAAGTCTTCCGCTTCAATGATGATTGGAGCCTCCTCTACCATTCTGTTGTAAGAATAACCTTTTTTTGTTAACCTTATAATGCAAACAAAATCAATTTTTAGTTCTTCTCTATGTCAACTTGTCGAGACACACAATTTTGTTTACTATTTGTGTGATGATTCCATAAGGCCTCAATGGTGAACTTAGGGTTCGATACCATCTGTCACAAATCTACGATCACTATACCAAAGTTTTTTTTTTATCCCTACACTTGTACACACAAATTCATGTGTATCATTAAAGTAATCATAATTCATTTCACTTTAAGTATTTCATAACGTTAATCCCCTTTTTGTTTTTCTTTATTTTTTTTGCAGACCTAATCTTTAATATGGTGGTAACCATAAGTGAAGGGGTTAAGGACTTATGTGTTATATGATATACTTAGTCAGTTTATATACCTACATATGTGTCCTTGACGCGTTATCCCTCATGTATCAATTATGGTATATCCATGATGGTCTATTTGGATTAAAGGTTATAATTTACATAAATCTAGAATATTCATTTGTTGCATTCCAGATTAATTACAGGATGATACATGTTAATGTATCCATAATTGGTTTCCTTGGTGCACATTTAGCATCATCTTTTAGAGACAACATCCTTATTTATTTCTTTCTATACGGTCTCATCTTAGGAATGTGATAACCAATATATTTGTGCCACGAATACCTCCATCACATGCAGTGCAGGTGGTTCATCCGGCAATGTCTAATGGTTGACATGATTCTTGAGTCGATCAAGGGTGGATATCGACTTTTCTTACCGTAATCCACTTTTGTCATGGATAGCAGCCACTATGACACATTTTTTGTCTCCCTCCTCTCTTGGTGCCTCTCTTGTGTGGTTTCGACAGTTGTTGGTGGTACATGGCTTCCATTTGACCCTCAATAAATTATGGTGGTGATTCAGAGATGGGGTCTCTTACATGACATTTTTTTCTACATGCTTCTAGGTATCATTGTGGCTAAACTTTTAAATTCCTTTGTTCTGGTGTTTTTGTGAGGCATCTATATTTTTTGGTATTTCTATGTAACGACAATATCACTAATTTCTCTAGGTTTTGACATTTGGTGGGATTTTTTCTTTCCTTTTACCCTGTTTCTCACCCTTTGTGTGTTCCACTTGGTGCTTAACTATAGGTTCAATTTTTACTTCTGGTGCAAATTCTTGTGGTTTTCAGTTCAATTCTCACTATACCCCTTCTAGGTAACCGATTACAATCTCAATCTCACTCAAGTTTGACCTTAATTAATTTAACTCTTATTTCCTTTATCTTAGTGAGATTACAATGCTTCAGTTAAGGGTATGAATGCGGTAATAGTACTTCCTGGTTTTGTAGGGAAATCGCATGAAGGATAAGGGATTCACTCCACCATAAAATTGGTTTAGAGTTTTTGGTGCAGTGTCTCGCTAGTTCACCACGGAAATTATGGTAAGGTAATCAATACCTTCATTATGCCCACCCTTCATTTGTGAAACAATTTTCTCTTGCACCAAGGTTTACTCTACAAATTAATTTGTTGATAGAGCCCGACCCTCCCCGATTTCTTTACATCCTACACAGGTAAGATTGATTTCCCTTCAGAGTTTAACTGTTCTTTGTTGAAATTGATTTGGAAAGATAATCTTACATAATAAATTCTATGTCTTCCATGATTTGCACATATTCACTACTCCTTCTTATTACCTCTAGTCAGCGAGATCATCGTATCACCTCTCATTATTGTTCCCACGGTTGCTATGGTTTCAGGTTGGTTACATTCGTTTCTCCATAGCAAATACTAATGGACTTATTTATCTTTTGGTAAATTTCTGGTATCACCACGGTTATAGCTTTATTATGTGTTTAATGTTCTCGTGTTGAGGAACATTTATGCTATGAATTTTTGTTTTATCTATTTGAACTGTTCCATTTGTGAAACCTCAATTGATGAGGGTACATACTCAGCACATTATGTGATGAGGCACCAGTTTATATGTAGGAAAAAAGGAAACATTTGGGTCACTCTATGTTAACACTCTCTATTCCAGCAGTGTTTTGTAATCAACTTTCCTCTTTGTTTTAGATGGTCCAATTTTGGGACTCAACAATTAGATATTCAAAAAATTGCTTATATTGGTTCATATATTCCTTTCATTCTTCGCTAGATAAAATTATTTTTGGGTTTTTTTTATATATGTATAAATGTATTTACATTCCAGTAATATGTCTCTATTCCATTTAGCTACCATTTTTATTCCTTCGCAAATTGTAATTGTTAGTTTTTTTATTCCTCTTCAATATATATAATCTAAAAGTTAATTATAAATCATAGTTATGCTCCCGCCCTACTAGTAAATTTCTATTTGACTGTTGAGGGCATTGTGTTTGTTACGAATCCTGTACTTCCCTTTAATTTAATTCCTATTTGTGTAATATGTTTTTCTTCCCAAGAATATATATCTTAGGTTCCAGTGATCAATTTTTTTGTGGGCTTACCCAAACGTTTGTAGATCACATTCCTCAACTTTCAGGAAAACAAGTTTAAATTGAAAGTGGGAAGCGTTGGAACTACTACACACCTACATGCAGACTCTTAGTTAGAGCATGGCACTACATGCAAGATTCTTTCTACATGATTTACTCCTTGATTTTCTCCTTCTTTAACTCCGCAACTGGTTAGTTCTTCTGCATGATTTACTCCCTGATTTTCTCCTTCTTTCACTCCGCAATTGGTCAGTTCTGTCCGGAACTTGTTGTAGGTGTTGAGTCTTCTCATTCATCACCACTATGGTGCATTACCTTGGGATCTTCACCCAGTAATGCTATGTCATGAGAATTGTAACCTATTTTCTATGAATCATTCTTTTATTCTTTCGATTTTCTTTTAGTGTTTTTGCTCTGCAAAGCTATGTGTTCAACCTTTACTAGATAAATTCATCTATGCAGGTTTTCTAACACATTTACATGGTATCAGAGCCCACTGGTTGCTAGATAAAAGGCACACTAGTACTTTATTTTGCAGGTATTACAACTTGGAGATCGAAGATCGACAGAAAAATGGAGTTTCCCAAAGCATCGATCTTAACATCGTACAACTATCATGAATGGAAGGACCAAATGGCTCGATACCTTCATCATAAAGGGTTGTACAAGAATACCATGGCTACGGAAGTGGAACCCACTTCAGCCATAGAGAAATCCAAGTACCTCAACCATATGGATGAGGCCCACAGATCCATATGCATGTGCATCTCTCCAGAGTTTCAGTTTCATCTATCTTCCTACAATACTCCCAATGAGATTTGGAAAAATATTGAATATCTCTACAGGAAATAGGATGAGATGAAAGGAAATCTACTCGAAGTGGATCTGTTGTCATTGGATCCATGGAACTATGACTCAATTCAAGACTCCTTCACCAAATATAATGATCTATTGTTGCATCTCAAGGGTTGTGGAATTGACAAATCCAAGGAGGAGAGTCACCAAGTTATCTCTATTATATCAAAGCTCAGACCGGAATACTCCATCTTTGTGTCTACATTTCATTCAGTAAGGCTTACAATAGGTAAATCATACACTATGCCTTCTCTCAAAGAATTTATGGAGTCCCTTATTTTTAAGCAAGATAAACTCATTGGCATGGGGAAATTCAAACCTCCAAAAGTGCATGCACTTGATGTGAATGATGGTAGCCACAATAAAAATCACAAATCTGATTCAAAGCAGAAAAATCAATAGCAAAATTACAAGGGAAAAGCGCATTCCCATCCAAAGAAGGAAGGGTACACCAAGCCCTTCAATGACTCCTCGGGCTCGAGAAATGAGAAAGGGAAGAAAGGACACAAATGCACCTACTGCTAAAGAGGATTCCATCCAGAGTCCTCTTGCATGAACAAAAAAATTGACCAAATGGAAAAAATCCTTCAGAAGCACAACCTTGGGGACCACATCCCTCACGGCGCCAAGAAGAAAACTGAGGATCTGCCACACGAGAAAGGTAACAATTTTCATGCTTTAGTTGCAATTAATTCTTCTCCTGATCCATGGATTATCGATTCTAGTGCATCACATCATATGGCTTTTGTAAAGGAAGTCTACTCCTCTTTGGTTGCATGCAAAGGACCTTCCATCCTCATGTGAGATGACTCAACTATTGAGGTCAACGGAAAAGGTAGAGTGGAATTTTTACACAGAAGCTTTGAAGATGTGCTTCATGTTCCAAAACTTTTGGTAAACCTGCTTTTAGTTTATCAAATCACTCATTCTGACACCAGAAAGAGAGTGGAATTCACTCGAGATGCAATGAACGTATATGACCTACATAGCAGCTCCAAAATTGCAACTCGTGAGGTAAACAATGGAGCCAGACTATATACATTTTCTAAATTTATTGAATTTGAATCCTCCTTATTGCTTACACATGCTAATGATAGTAGTAGGCTTTGGCATGAGAGGTTTGGTCACTTAAATTACAGGTATATGCAGCAGCTAATCAAGAATGAGATGGTGGAAGGCTTTCCAAATATCAGTTTCTCCAAAGGAGTTTGTGAAGGGTGTGTCCTTGGCAAACATCCTAGAGAAAAGTTTGACACCGACAAGACTCACAGAGCATCCTCTCCTCTAGATCTAATCTGTACTGATCTCATGGGGCATTTTCCTCATCCTTCCATTAACAAAGCAAGTTATGTGCTTACATTTATTGATGATTTCTAATGGTATACTTGTGTGTATCTTCTCAAGGCCAAATTTGAATTTTTTGAACACTTTGAAGATTTCAAAGCATTAGTTGAGACACAGTTAAAGAGAAATATCAAATCCCTCCGTACAGACAATGGGGGGGAATATTTTAACACAATA
Source organism: Pinus taeda (assembly GCA_000404065.3). NCBI lineage: Eukaryota > Viridiplantae > Streptophyta > Pinopsida > Pinales > Pinaceae > Pinus > Pinus taeda. The sequence goes on along the minus strand of APFE030304511.1, from coordinate 63,977 downwards.
CTTTGGAACCTTTTCCTTCAGTCTGGCATAGAGTTGTAGTACACAGTTCCATACACTCTGCAACAGAATGGAGTTGCTGAGAGAAAGAACCGATCTCTCAAAGAGATAGCATCCTGCATGTTGCATGCTAAGTCACTGCCTCATAAGCTATGGGGTAAAGTACTTAATTGTGCTAGCTACATCCAGAGCAGTTCTCCTCATAGGTCTGTCAAGGATCAGAACCCCTTTGAGGCTTGGAGCGGCACTAAACCATAGGTCACCCACTTCCGTGTTTTCAGCTCCCAAGCATGGGCTAGGATTCCATCTGAAAAGAGGAAATCTCTTGATCCACAGAGCATTGAGTGCATCTTTGTTAGATACCCTGATGGTGTGAAGGGATACCGGCTCTTGATTTCCTGTACGGATAAGCTCATCATTGAGCGAAGTGTCAAATTTGAGGAAAGTCTCTCACATGCACCTTAATTGCCACATGCAGACACCTTTTATCTACCTCATGTCCGAGATGATGACTTAGTACACTCAGATGTAGATACAAAGCATGTAGATGCCGAAGTAGAGCATGCAGATGCAGAGACACAGTCATCAGATACAAATCTAGTACATGCATATGATGATCCACTTCCAAGCCCAGATCGGGCTTCCAACAGTGAATCATATTCCCGTGTCATAAATCAAAGAACAAGGAGTTTACGTGAGATATATTAACAAGACCACCCAGCTGCTAGAAATGGTCTTGTGGTGGATAATTCTAATCTGTAGAGGACTAGCTCAGAGTTTGTTGACTCCTCTTGTCCTCACTGCCACTAAACCATCGCCATCATGGTATTGTCATTTGGTTCATTCTTCTAATCCAAAGTCTTATGCTGAGGTTGTTGGGCGTCCATCTTGGCAGTCTGCCATGGAGGAGGAGTATAACTCCCTCCTTGAGAACCAGACCTAGGATCTGGTCCCCCTTCCTTTAGGAAGGAAACTTGTCTGATGCAAATGGGTCTATAGGACCAAGAGTGCTGCAAATGGGCAAATCACCAGACGGAAAGCAAGGCTAGTAGCCAAAGGCTTCCAACAAGTGCATGGCATTGATTATGATTAGACCTTTCCTCCAGTAGCAAAGATGGATTCCATATGCCTTATACTTGCCATTATGGCTGCCCAGGGGTGGGAAGTACATCAGATTGTTGGCATTATGATTCTGGTTTGGTACTATGGCACAGGTGTTGCACTTGATGGCAACTCACTCTAGTGGCAGATCTCAGTTCAGGCACTCAGAAAGAAGAAAATACATGTATGCAGGTTAATCTAGATAAAGACGCGTATACACACGGGTTATACATTACAAAAGCGTGTATATGTTGGGGACTTACTCTTGGTCCATGGTAGTTAGTCCTTGGGATTTGAACCTATTGTTTTGGACCATGGTGTCTCATCAGATGTGTTGGTCCCTAGTTTTGGCTTAATGGTAATGAAATGTTATGGTTTTTGACCATGGTATTGTGGAAGGCCTAAGACTATAAAAGAGGAAGGAGATCTTGTGGAAAATGATCTGAATTATCATTGAATATATGAAAAAGTGGTAGATTTGAATGCTAGTAATTGGTTTATGGTGCAGATCTGGATCTGAATAAAGGAGGAACCTTAGTGAAAAGAAGAAGGATAAGTTCTATTGATGGGTCATAATCTTTAAGCTTGAATCTTTATATGATTTTGGTATGTTATATGTGGCGCTTGCTTGATCTATAACACTGATAATTTGAGTTAATTAGTGTTTTTGAATATCTGAAAGAGCGAATTATCCTTTATAGATTTGTATGCAGGTTTAGTGAAGCGAAGGCGCATATACACACTGGTTCAGTGAATGAAAACAACGTATACGCAGGTTGTTCCAAACACAGAAGCGTATGCACGCATGTTGCAAGTTATTGAAATATCGTATATACCTTAAGTTGTGATCTAGCTGCTTCTGTTTATTACTATTGTGTTCAGGGTTCAGTGTTTGGTATGTGGTTTCTTGTACTGTATTTTTGGTACAACTTTCAGAGAAGTATCTACTTGATTCAGATCTAATCGGTGGAAAGGAGATTGGTTGATGATTGATTGATGTTCATGGATCCAGTCTGAAAATTTATGAAACGATGTCCCTAGAAGAAAGAGAAGGTTGTAGCCTTTTGTAGGCCGACACCTACGTACTAGTATCTTGGCTAGTGCAAGAGTTTATGGGGTTGTAGCTCCCTTCCAGGAGAAGCTGGAGAATGAGATAGGGTCATAGCTCTCTGCAGGTTGCAGCTTGCGTACTAGTAAAGGACTGCACCAGTACATTGTAAAAGAATTTTCTAATTTAAAAAGATAGAGACAAATTGCAGCAGGTGGTTTTCACCCACATTGGGTTTCCACCTTATATCTTGTGTTCTTGTGCATGATTGTCTTTCTATTCTGTTTTACTGTCTCTGGTTACTGGTTATCTGATTTTGCAACACAGATTGACAATCATCATCAGAAAGATAAATTAAATTAAAGTTTGCTTTGTATACGCGGTTTTCATTTGTTTTGGAAAAGGAATATTTGACTTGATAATACTAATTCACTCCCCCCCCCTCTCAGTATTATTTCCAACAATTGGTATTGGAGCAGGTCCTTCAGAAGAAGCTTGATCGCTTGAAGGAAAATCTTTCATCATGAGCAACTACGAGAAGGAAGCATCAATCAGGCCACCGATTTTTGATGTGACAAACTTCGTATATTGGAAGGTAAGAGTTACTGTCTATCTTCAATCTCTTGGTACAGAAGTCTAGGATATCATAGATACAGGGTATACTTTTCCATCAGCAGCTCCTACAGATCCGGATGAGAAGAAGAAATATGAAACAAATGCAAAGGCGGTCAATACTCTATTAGGATGCCTATCTCAATCAGAATTTGTCAAGGTAATGCAGTTTAAATCTGCAAAAGAGATATGGGACAAGATTGTTCTGTGCTATGAAGGAGATGACCAGGTAAAACAAGCAAAACTTCAAACCCTCAGGATTCAGTATGAAAATTTGAAGATGTATAATGATGAAAGTGTGGCTAATTATTTTCTTCGTGTAGATGAGATTGTTAATTGTATGAAAAATTTGGGTGAAGAAATAAAAGAGGTTGTTGTGGTTGAAAAAGTTCTAAGATCTTTGCCCTCTAGATTTGAATCTAAAGTTTCTGCTATAAAAGAAAAGGAGAATCTACAAAGTCTTAAAATGTCACAACTGCACGGAATTCTAACTGCTTATGAAATGAGGAAAGGAGTTCCATCAGACGGGAGAGTAGTTGTCTTCAAGGCTTCAAGCATAGGAGAGTACTATGAGTCAGGACACGTGTCAGAAGAAGAAGAAGAATCAAATTTTGTCAGAAATCTTCAACGGGGTACTGGAAGATTCACAGGTAAGTTAGCTTTCAAATGTTTTGCTTGTGGAAGAGTAGGTCACTATGCTGCCAAATGTCCTCACAAGGATAAGATTCACAAGGGGAAGGAACCTGTTAGATGGAACAAGAAACAAAATGCAAATAAGAAAATCTATTACACTCATGAAGATAGTGATGGACTATCAAATAGTGATGAAGATGAATGAGGTAATCACTATAAACTTTCAATGGCCTTTGAAGATGATGATTACATGGATACTATAGATGTGGATGGCTTTTATGAAGAGATTTCTAGACTCAAAACATGTTTAGAAGAAAAGAATATGATCATTGATACTCTGCAATATCAACTTGATGAAAAGGAAAAATCTCTTGAGAAGTTAGAATTTGAAATTGTTGGCCTTAGAAAATAAATTGAGAAAACAAAGGCCCTTAATCTTAACTTTGTTAAAGGATTTGAAACTCTGAATGAGATTATCAATGTGCTGCGTTCCCCTCTAATCAAGACAGGTCTGGGGTATAATGGAGAAGCATCTCAAGCTTCCACTTCCAAAAGTTATCTTGATGCAGCAAGAAGGAGTGAGCAAAGGCCTAATAGAAATCATCAGGTAAATTAGGGACAGTCTTCCTCAAGAACAAACAAAGACTATCAAGAAAATCGGGGGCATGCTACAAACATAAGCTACAACCAGCCAGAGGTAAAATCTTCCCAATTTTCTTCAAAAATGGATGTCAGTAGAAACTACAATCGGTTGGAGGATAGTCGCAAGAATTTCTTCAATGGCCAATGTTTTTCTTGCCATAATTTTGGTCACAAAGCAGTTCAATGTGTTGCCTATAAAACAATCATGACTAGAGAAGCTCAAAAACAAAGAAGTATGCTTGCAACCTCGAAGAGGACCTATAACAACTTTTCCGCCCTTGATAGTGAAATTGAATGCTCTATTTGTAATAATTTTGGTCATGAAGATTCTGAATGCAGGAGCAGGTTTTGGAAGACAACTCAGAAGGAACAAACCTCAAGTGCCAAAACATGGAGAATGAAGGAACCACAATCAGAAATATGTGGGATAGCTTTGTATACAGATGGCACAGGTTGAGGGGGAGCATATGCCTTTAATAATGCATTTTTGGCATTATGGTTAATAATCCTTGGTGACGATGCTCTTATAGCTAAATAATGTATCTTTCTATGATGTGGTTATGAGTTGTCCATGATAAAATCTCATATGATTCTTGGGGTTACATAATTGATGTTCAGAACATATTGGTGAATTAATGGTGCATATATGATGCTTACATGGTGATTTTCATAAGGACAAGGAGGAGTGCAAAGCTTGAATCACAACGTCAATACTTGATGATGAGTCTCTCATATGCTGTTGTCGTCATATGCATGAAGATCATATAATACAATCATGATGCAGGATTCCTATAGTTCTTGATGATCATGTGGATGAGGATTGTTGATGTTGATGATATAAAGAGACCTTGACAAAATCTTGAGCTCTAGATACTTAGTGCTGGATACATGGAATTGCATTATTGGAGATATGCTGATAAATTCTTACCTATATGATGATAGGTTGATTCTCACATATGATGATTGATGATTGTCAGATGAGGGATATTCCCATGTAATGTTACATGGATGGTCATGCAGATCTTGATGATGATGACTATGGTGTTTTTCACTTATGATATCATGTGAATGATTTATGATGATGTTCAAAAGGATGAATTGATTTCTATATGTAGACATACCTTGGTACAGGACATTTGCAGGGTGCTGATCTGGAAATAGTTGTACGTGAGTTTAATAAGGAGTATCAGCGTATATACGCTTGTTTCTGTGGATACAGTCGCGTATATGTTGGTTTGAATGAAATCAGTGAACCGGACTCAAGTTGAGAAGAGTCTGATATGAGTCTGACAGAGACCAATTGGCACAGCTTCAGGGGGAGCAGATAAACTTCTAATAATGCATTGTTGGAATTACCTTAGAAGCTCTTAGTTCGTGTACACAAGCTGTTGTTGGGTTCAGATAGATCAAGTAAAAAAGGAGAATAGAAGATCATGGTTCCTGAGCTGAAAAGTGCTATTGATATTAGTCATTGATGAATTTCATAAGTCTTGCTCTTGATATTTGGTCTCTATGTCTTGTATTTCCTTTATTATTATCAAGGTCATGTAACAACCTATATTGGTTTCCCCACTATGCCTGGGATGGATGATGTAATGTTCTTGTTTTATCATATGTAAACTTTTGATGTATCCCCACTTGGTTGGGTAGATGAGTCAAGTCCCACTTAAATGGGAGATGGATGTATGTATGAGTCTTTGGTAATAGGAAGGTCATTTATGATAGAGTCATGTTCTTCTTATAGAACACCTTTTTGCAGACCTTGCTTACAGTCAGGGGGAGCATGAATATCTCATTTCAGCACAGCAGGGCAGAGATTTCAGCATGTACTCAGAGGGAGCATGGTCAGATTAATACACCTTGGCATATACAAAGGGGGAGCTCATTTAGAGATTTCAACAGGTACTCAGGGGGAGTATGGTCAGTGGGATGTTTATCAAAGAAAGTGAATATCTTGGTCCCTTTTTCCCTTGATGTCAAAGGGGGAGAGTGATTTGGTGTTGTTGCCATCAAGTCCAAAGGGGGAGATTGTTGGCATTATGATGCATGTGTTGTACTAGATGGCAACCCACTCATAGAAGAAAATCTCTCTTAAGTTATAACTAGATGAATCTTCAGAAGAGATATCAGATGTGACTGAATGCATGGGATGTAGGACAGCTTAAAGGAATCAGATGATAGTTCTAAGTATGAAAAGTTATCTTTGCCATCAAGTCCAAAGGGGGATATTGTTCGCATTATAGCATAGGTTTTATGCTATGGCTCTGGTGTTGTCCTTGATGGCAACTCATCTTGGTGACAGATCTCAGTTCAGGCACTCAGAAAGAAGAAAAAGGCATATACGCAGGTTCATCTAGATGAAGACGCGTATACACACGTGTTATACGTTACAAAAGCGCGTATATGTTGGGGAACTTACTCTTGGTCCATGGTAGTTAGTCCTTGGTATTTGAACCTATGGTTTTGGACCATGGCGTCTTGTCAGATGTGTTGATCCCTAGTTTTGGGTTCATGGTATTGAAATGTTATGGTTTTGGACCATGGTATTGTGGGAGGCCTAAGACTATAAAAGAAGAAGGAGATCATGTGGCAAATGATCATCTGAATTATTATTGAATATCTGAAAAGTGGTAGATTTGAATGTTGGTAATTGGGTTATGGTGCAGATCTGGATCTGAATAAAGGAGGAACCTTAGCGAAAAGAAGAAGGATAAGTTTTATTGATGGGTCATAATCTTTAAGCTTGAATGATAGTATCTTTATATGATTTTGGCTTGTTTTATGTGGCGCTTGCTTGATCTATAACACTGATAATCTTGGTTAATTAGTGTTTCTGAATATCTGGAAGAGCGAATTATCCTTTATAGATTTGTATGCAGGTTCAGTGAAGCGAAGGCGTGTATACACGCTGGTTCAGTGAATTAAAACAACGTATACGCAGGTTGTTCCAAACACAGAAGCGTATGCACACATGTTGCAGGTTATTGAAATAACGTATATGCTTTAAGTTGTGATCTAGCTGCTTCTGTTTATTGCTGCTGTGTTCTGGGTTCAGTGTTTGGTGTGTGGTTTCTGGTACTGTGTTTTGGGTACAACTTTCAGAGAAGTATCTACTTGATTCAGATCTAATTGGTGGGAAGGAGATTGGTTGATTCTTGATGATTGATTGATGTTTATGGATCCAGTCTAAAAATCTATGAAACGTGGTCCCTGGAAGAAAGAGAAGGTTGTAGCCTTCTGTAGGCCAACACCTACGTACTAGTATCTTGGCTAGTGCAAGAGCTAAAGGGGGTTGTAGATCCCTTCCAGGAGAAGCTGGAGAACACAAGAGGGTTGTAGCTCTCTGCAGGTTGCAGCCTGCGTACTGGTAAAGGACTTCACCAGTACATTATAAAAGAAGTTTCTAATTTAAAAGAAGATAGAGATGAATTGCAGCAGGTGGTTTTCACCCACATTGGGTTTCCACCTTATATCTTGTGTTCTTGTGCGTGATTGTCCTTCTGTTCTGTTTTACTGTCTTTGGTTACTGGTTATTTTTTTCTGCGACACAGATTAACAATCATCATCAGAAAGATAAAGTAAATTAAAATATTGCCTTGTATACGCGGTTTTCCTTCTGCATAGATGTGTATATACGCGTGTTTAACTAACTGAAGTAGCATATATCATTTGTTTTGGAAAAGGATTATTTGACTTGATAATATTGATTCAACCCCCTCTCAGTATTATTTCCAACATAGTTTGCATGCCTAAGAAGTGATATTCTTCTTTTCTTCCTTTACTTGAGATGTATAATTACTTAATTAGGAGGAGGACCTTACTCTTAAACCAGCTAAGCTCTTTTCTATGATGTAGTTGCAGATCTGGGACAACAACAATATGGCCCTTATTCTTTGCGTGTGTGAGGGGATACCTTCAAACATTGTTTCTTTGTTTTCTCTCTTTCCTTCACTTGTGTTGTATTCTTCCTTCACTTGAGTAAGAGGCCTTTTTGACAATCTTTTCTAGCCCAACCAAGCCTCTTCATATGGATATACTAGTAGGTTTGTTATGGTAGCGGAATGAGTCTCTTTTACCTCGCATGCGTGAGTCTAATTAGGCTTGAAATGCACCTTTGAAACTCGGCCTTCTATCCTTTCTTCTTTGTTGCAATAGAGACACATTCTATTGTCTTTTCACACCCTTTTCTTGCTTCTATTCTTCACTAATTTCAGAGACCACTTGATTTCTCCTTTGGTGAGGTCAAATGGCCCTATATTTAGGACTCTATCCCTTCTATTGGGCCAACTTGATCAATTGAGGCCGACTTGTCTTTTAAATTTCGAATTACTTCTTTTATTGAGGCTGACACATGGAGGAGGCTTATGACTTTGCTTGGAGGCCATTCTTTGACTCTAGTATATAGATTTACATAGTGTAACATGCCCACATAGGTCTTTAACAATTACATTGACTCTTTGACTTTCCTATAACAGTTCAACATGTGTTAGACCTATGCAATGAGCAAGAAACTCATTGTTACAATTTACAAAAATAATATTTCTTTTCTTTGACAAGTACAAAGATCAAAATTATATTTATGAAGACCGAACCTAGTTACACTTTCTTCAACGCACTCATGGCAAGCAAACATTAACTCTTACAAATCTAACTTTACAACATAATCAAGCAGCAGTCTGGGCATCCGATATGAGGAAGTGCACAGTTTTGATTGACAAAGGGTGATTGAATGACTGTGGGAGCTGCGCACTGCACAATCCCAGTAGTCAATGTGGAAGCTTGCTGACTGGAACTATGCAATGTACAATTCAGTCTGGGACACGGCCTGGGAGAGACTTCACATTATGTTGTATCAGTGACCAATCTGGGAGACTGGCTCCTGGAATTGTGCAGTGCACAGTTGGAGCCAGCCCAGGACAACCTCTATGCAATTCCAAAAGCCAAGGCAAAGGCCTTTAGTTGGCAGATTGCGTACATGGTAAATTTTAGGGGTGAATTTTAGCCCAAGGGCGAAATTTAAGCGGTTTTTCATTTTAGAGGGGCGAAATTTTTATAAAACACCCATTTCATATATTTAGCCCAACTTTTATTTAAAAAATAATTATTTTTTTCATTTTAGCACCAAAAAAGGGGTGGATACACTATGAAAAACTCATTTGATCCGATTCGCCTGGTTTGGGAGGTTATATTCCATTACAATCGCTTGATTTTCTGCTTTACAATGTTAAATTTGATTCTTTGCAATCACCCATTTTCAGGTTTGGGAGGTTGTATTTGGTCCTAATAAATAAAAATATAAGTAAAGTGGAGGTATGGTAAATAAATAAAAATATAAATAAACTAGAGGTATGGTAAATAAATAAAAACCTCTTTTTATATTCAGTCCATAACCCTATTTTTATTTAAGAAGGCTAAAAAGAGAGGTTTTATTTAAGTGAATCCTATGGGCCAAATACCATATTTATAAAAGAGGTATGGTAAATAAATAAAACATTTTTTTATATTTACTCCATAAGTCGTAAATAAATAAAAATAAAAATAAAGTGGAGGTATGGTAAATAAATAAAACCTCTTTTTATACTTACTCCAAAGGTATGGTAAATAAATAAAATATAAATAAACTAGAGGTATGGTAAATAAATAAAACCTCTTTTTATATTTAGTCCATAACCCTCTTTCTATTTAAGAAAGCTTAAAAAAAAGGTTTTATTTAAGTGAATCCTATGGGTTAAATACCATATTTATAAAAGAGGTATGGTAAATTAATAAAAATATAAATAAACGAGAGGTATGGTAAATAAATAAAACCTTTTTTATATTTACTCCATAAGTCACCTTATATTAAAAATGTGTTATATTTAGGTGAAGCCTATGGGCCAAATACTATGGGCCAAATGCCATGGGCCAAATTATTATTGATACCATGCAAAAACATATTATTAACCCTAATATTAGTATTAATAAAAATAAAGATGGCAAATGGTATTGATCCATGGTATTCACGTGGAATGTAGCCTATTTAAAAGGGGAAATTAAACTAGCATAGATCCATCTTTACTCTGGATCTACTAAGCCCGGAGAGGGATCAAATATTGTGATATGCAAACTAGCATAGAGTGAAAAAATATTTTATCCCTCTGGGGGCCTTGGTAGATCAAGAGTAAAAATGGATCTTGTAATTTAATGTCACTTAAACATTTTAACTTGGTTAAAAAAAAAAAATCAATATTAATTTTATATTTTATAAATTAATAGTAGTTTTTAAGCTCCAGGTTTATGATAACCCATGGTATTGACCCATGGTAATACCATGGTATTCATGTGAGCATAGACTATTTAAAGGGGAAATTCTATCATCTTAGATCCATCTTAATTCCAGTTTACCAAGTGCTGAGAAGGATAAATAGATTTCATCCCTCTAAGAGTGGTAGATGTGGAGTTAACAAGGATATAGGTTGGTTTTTATGATAATGAAGATATTAAATAGACTTAGGAAATTATATTGTAAAAAAACATCTTAAGGTGAATGGTTAAAGCTACATTTAGTCACTTCACAAAATTTAGTAAAAAATACCAATATCTCCATTAATATTGGTTTTTCTGATTTAACAAAAAAAATTCAAAACAGTGAAATCTTATCACTCTTTCTGCATCACCCTGGCAGAAGAGAGATAGTCACTACCCATATTTCCTACCATTTTCAAACGTTCTCAATATGATATCTTCATGAAAATGTTAAGGTAGTGATGTTGGATTAGTAGTTTGAAAAATATGCTCGTTTGTACAACCTTTCATCTTCTCTATTATTCTTAGTTTGTCATAGTGATCCGTAGGGGTTGGGTCACTGCACCATATTGTCCTAAAAGGCGGAGATTGTGCACCAAAAAGGAAATTAATCCACATGTTACAACGCTGTTAAAAAATGCAAGACGTATGAAGGTAGTGAATTATGCTAATAAGAAATTTAGATTGGGAGAGACGTAATTCAATTTTATTATTTAATTGAAGATTTCCAATTAAAATAATAATAAATCTACATTTATATATTGATTGGAAGGCTTCTGACAATGGTCAATTCTTTCCATTAGATCCCCTTCAGGCCTTGGCATATCTACTACTTTCTTATATTATATAGTTGGGGCTTGCTACTTGTTGGTGTGTTGGGGTAAACAAACTTGATGTGCTTCTTCTTTCCATTAGATCCCCTTTAGGTCTTTGGATATCTACTACTTTCTTATATTATATAGTTGGGGATTTCTACTTGTTGGCATGTTGGGGTAAACAAACTTGATGTGTTTTTTTAATCTTGCAGTTGGAGTTTATGGAATAAGAAAGAACTTTGATAGCTTGACAAAAGTGGTAGAGAAAAGATTAATCTCTCCTAACTTGACAGAATTGGTGGTCAAGATCAACGCCTACAAGAACTTTGTTATGGAATATTATCAAAACTAATAGAAGGATATGAAAGAGTGTACAACAATAACCTTGACAAACACGCCACTAAAACTTGCAACATTGTTTGTAGGAAGATAAAATTACATTTCTTTTTTCCAAACATGTATGTTAGTATATTACAGTTTAATGAATATGTTTTCCTATTATCATATATGGTTTCATACTTTAACACAACATTCGCCAAGACTTCACAATGTTTTATTATTCAGTGAAAGATTTGCCCATATCTTACAAGATTTTATAATTCAGTGAAAGATTCATCATGACTTTACAAGATAATATAATCTGGTGAGAGATTCGGCCAAAAAATTATATATACATATTATATTATTGATAAAATCGCCTCCAATTTTTCCTATGTATCATGGGGATTTACCCATTTATTATACATATCGATTTAGGGTGGTTCTTAAAATTTTCCTTGATTGCATAGTGCATACAAGTGAATATGAGACTGAGGAAGGTGGAGCCAAGGTATGTCCATGGGAGTATGGAAACAAGAAGATTTGAAGGATGATGTGAGGATGAGTGTAGATTTGACTAAGTGTAGATGTATGCATGTAAACCAAGTGCAACAATGGATCAAACTGAAGGAACAGGAGGCATGCAAAGGGAGTCTCTGCATGACGACTATTGGTGCAAAAATGGGAAAAATCATGTGACACTTGGGGAAATCAATGTATAACTTGAAAAAACACTTCTACAAGCTAAAACAAGTTAAAATTCTAGTGGTTGTTCAACAAAATGAGCGAAGCAACACTCTCACAAGCTAAACAAACAAAAGCCACAAATAAAGCAGCGAAAGGCAATAAAAGAAAAACTCACCCCGAAAAGTGATGAAAATGCTTTGAAGGCTCCTTGATCTCCTAGGTAAGCCAGCGTTTGATGATCAAATGCTTAAGTGAGCTCTAGAGGCGTCCATTACATATATTTGAGCAAATGGAGTTCATGATGTGTATTCATGAGATCAAGGACAACAACGACACTTAACACAAACTTCTAAAGATGGAAATGTGTCACCTTTGGGATCTAATAATAGATTTCCTACTCACCATGGATGATTTTCCTCTTAGCTTCTTGCTTTTCGGGAACACTTCCATGCACTGCCTCAAAAGATTGCACAGTTCTGGGAGGACCAGACAATTCTCTGGTTCATGCATTGATAATTTCTAAGCAAAATATGGTTCTGCATAATTCCTGGGATGAGTGGATCTGGGCCACCTTTTAGGATCAACACAATTTCCTAGCTGAAGGCAGGCTATTAGCTGGATCTGTACAATTCTGGACTTAAGTGCTCACTGTGGGTTTGGACTGTGCAATTCTTGGACATAAGTCTGGCTGTCAACTAGCTTTGAACAATTCTCCAGCTCAAGGCTCACTTGATGGCTTGGACTTCTCTACGCAATTTCCCAGTTGAAGACAAGATACCAACTGGGTTTGCGCAATTTGGAGACGAAGCTCCTTATTTGGTTTCAATGTGCATTTCCTAAGAGCAATGCTAGTTTCCCTCAAGGATTGTGTCAATCCTCAAGGCAATGCAAGAACCAAATTGCAACCAAGTCAAGGGTCAACTTGTGTTTAGACAACAAGTAAAGTAAGAAAACACAAGCTGTAAAGCGAAAGATAAAACTCAAAAGAAAGCACAAGTAACTGGGCAGTGCAAGATAAGCTATTGAGATTTAAGGAAGGAGGCTCCAAAATGAAGCGAAGGAAAAATTTTGGAGCGTGGTTGTAGTAGCTACAACATTGGTGATGCACTGGTAGAATTCCATCTCTTTGTATGGATCTTGTCTCATGTAAAGTGAGTCAAACTTGCTCGGAAGTATTGTTCGATTTTTTGATCGTCATGGCTTTTGCACTAGCTTGAGTTAAAGATATATTCCCTGGCATTTTCTTGATTGGTCAACACACATACCAAGGCAATTCAATTGAGTTGTTTCAATTGGGGATGAAGGGTATACTGATGGACAAGTAATATATACTGTCATAGTTTATGTTTCATCTCTGGTGTTTCTTTGCTACCAGCAAGCCTCGACAGTACCTCGACAGAGTCACTTCAAGAACACAAGCATCGTTTAAATATCAGTGAGCTTGGATAATACTCTGACAGAGTTGCTTGATTCACCTCTCTACATAGGAAGCCTTTCTCTTCTTTCACCTTTATTTTATTTTTTTCATTTTTCAGAGAATTGTGCATAGGCACTTATTTATTTTGATGAGGTGGAAGAGGGATCCCAACTTATTGAGAGAAGAAGAGGTTGTCCCTTTAGATACGTATGTTATATATACCTCTGACATACCTTTTAAGGTTTTCCCCCTCACCTTACTCTACTTGAATGAGTTAACAAGGGTTAACCGAATATAGAAAAACTGACTAAGAGTAGGTTGTACTAATTAAAGTGCAAGCATTGTGTTTTCACCAAGGCTCACTATGAACAAAATGTATTTTCCATTAGGGTATAATTGACTCAAGAATGCAAGATATTCATAAAGAGAAGGGATAACAGATAACCAAATGTTGACAGTTTTACAAGTCCTCCTGTACTTCACCCTGCTTGTCTCAAGAGCCAAACACAATTTCATGGAAATTAACCCTATGGGTGCATAACAAGCAAACAAAAAAGCAAGCAAAAGACAAAAGTAGATTGAAAGAAAAGAAAAGAAGAAAGCAAACGAAACAAGAAAGCAAACACTACTCCTACTCCTAAACTAAATAGTGCATGGGCCTACTCAGGTGAAGTGATATTTCCAATGCAACCACTAGCACATTGGTTGGCCCATGTCGGTGAAGGCATAGTTGAAAAGAAAGATATTCAGACAAACCAACATGTAAGAAATATAGAACAATAAAAACCAACATGCTTGAAGTTTGAATGCGTCCACAAAAAAGAAAAAAATAAAAGAACATGGCATTCATTCTATGGATGCACCATGGTGTGGCAATGCACTGTGCATAGACAACAAACCTGTGCACTTTTTTTACCTTTACATAAGAGAAAACATGCAGAAAGAAGAAAAATTTTGCTTAGAAACATGAATTGCTACGTATGACGCCTCTAATGCATGAGCGATAGGATCATGTGATTCAGGCGGAGGCTGTGAAATATGTGGATTAGATTGATTTTCAATGTAAACAAGAGAGCGATGAGGATCCTGGGGTGTTTCAATGGATTTATGATCGGGAGTGGAATTGACCTCAAGACTGTGAGAACCTAACATAACCATAAGCTTGGGTTGAAGTGCCTCAACAGCTTGAGCGGTTTCCACTTCGTCAATGGGTGGATCATCAAATATTAGTGGCTTGGAAAGATCAATAGAAAGTGACTAAATATCATGATCAAATGAAGGATTGAAGAGATCACGACAACCACGATCAAAAAATTCGAGATGTACATCGAAATCCTCATGTTATGACGAATCATATAGAGGGGTTGATGAGAAGCAATTTTTTTCAGCCTATGAGTTTTTGGAAATGAATGATGATAGATTGAGTGGATTTAGAAGGAAATATTTTTCCTCTCCGTAATCAAATGATAGACTGACATGACGTGTGTCCTGTGAATGATCAGTCATAGAAACATCTGGAAATGGATTTTCACAAGACAAATCAGAAATGGCAAGATCACAAAATATGTCAGGATAGAGCAGACGAGGTGCAGACAAAAGGAGGTCATCCTTCACTGCAAGTTCTTATTCAGATTCCCACACATAGTCATAAAAAATGACAACGCAGGTTGGATGCTCAACACCAACTCTGTCATAAACTTGATCCTCGTGAACATCACATGCAGAGTCCGGAATGGATGAGCACAAGACACCAAAATCTGGAGGATCAACAGAACGAGATGATGAAGGTTGAGAAAACAAGTCCACGTGACAATGAACAGGCTTTCAGTCAAAATCTACACAGATATCAAAATATGGGTTCACAACTTCTCCCACCTCATCTTGTAGGACTATAGTTGTTTGAGGAGCAGATGACGTGCCACCTATGAAAAAAACCTTATTCATCTTGGATTTGGAAACTCTAACATTGAGGTATGCTGGGAGGGGTTTGAATGATTCTAACTCATGAGGATTTTTAGATACATGAAGAAGATACTGAAACCTTTCCCTAAGAAATTTTCAATCAATTTCATCTTCAGGGATTTGAAAAGCAAGATTATAGAAGCAATCCCAAAATCACATAATGGATTCATCAGGTTCTTTCCTTAATTCCATTTTTTTTTTGTTGAGTTCTTTACAACCATAAGGATATAAAGCACGACCTAACTCTTCGATCATACGATTGAAAGAGTGAATGGAGGTTGTGTGAAATGTGTGACACCATTGTTGTATGCACCTTTCGAACGTGTAAGCGATAAACCCACAGGAAATTTCGTCCAAGGGGACTTCATTCCTGTGACAGAAGCCTACGAAGGAAACTCCATGCCTTTGCAGGGTTGCTCCACCTTCACCATCATAGTTAAATCATGACAAGTCATTGAGGATGTCCTCCGACACTTCAAAATCATGTGTATGAGAAAAACATGCTGGAGGTATGATTGTAAAGTAAGTCATGAATGATGTAGAGATTCAAAACATACTTTGAGGACTCAGCTTGTCATCAAGCACTCCTTCTAGTGCTAGAAATGTTGACAGTGCTGGACTTTCCAACATGTCAAGGGATCTCTCCTGTAAGAAGTCTCAAATAGACCTTTTTATCACCCCAAGAAACTCACCTAGGTTGTATACCAGTGATGCTCGGGAACATTACAGATTCAACAAAATGTTGGATAAGTGGTGGATGAATGAAAGAAATGTTGCATACTCAAGCCAGATAACCACTCCTACTATGATTGACCCCAAAAATGGGTGAACACTCCTAGACTACAAGGATTTTAACCACCAATTACTCACAGTTTAAGGAAAAGGTGATAATGGAGAAGACTGAGCACACCAGCAGATGCACAAGATCCTGCGATGGCCGGCTGCAACCAATTTAAAGATCTGTAAATCTAATATTTAATACATAGTCAGGATGACAGCTCTCTATGCATTTAAACAATAGAAACCTGCAAGCGATTTAGATGAAACAACTAAATTCTAACATAGAGGTGGGATGACAGCCCCTCTACTGCAAAAAATCAACAGCACATCAACAACTGCAAAACAGGCACAACCTGGAACAACAAGAAGAAGTGGAAAGTGAGCAAATGCCAGCAAAAGAAGCTTGCATTAGTTGGAAATGAAGACCAAACGCTGTAGGTTGCATAACAGTTACAGTCTCCAGAAGTTGAGCCTTACAACATATCAACTCTCATCTAACACTCATCAAACTGATTACATCGTTTTTCTCAATATATATAGAGTTTGTTTACAAAAAAGCTCTGCTAGGGTATGCGTGGAGGTGTCTTAATGGATAACCAACCACATTTATAACTTGATATGGGTTTTCTGAATCATTCTAATTGTTTTAATAGCTGAAGATGGCCTTCTGCTATTATGCTTTACTTCTCGAGCAGGTTGAGTGGAATTCCACAACTAATAAATGCGTTGATCTGCTCGAGGCTGGTCCTTTTTGTCCTTTGGCCATTCTTCTCTTGAATGTGGTAGCTGAAGTATTAACTGCAGAGAGTAATTGGATGACAAAAATCTTCCTTTTTCGGGCACACAGGGCTGCTAAAATACAAATATGGCATTGAAAATGTGTGATGGGCCAGTTATAGCTATTAACCGTTGGATGGTGAAGATGGACGGTGAAGATTGTCTTGCGGTGAAGGCTATGAAATATGGCAAATATACTATCGGAGGCGGACGAGTGGACATGAGATTTTATACAAAGGAATAGTGAGTCATATCGGGTCCATCACCTGATATCGCATTGACAGAAGACATAAGGGGGAAGCCTTGATACAACTGTCAGATTGGGTGATTTGCGATTTGCAATCAGATCGCATCGCGAAATCGCAATCGGCAGAAGACACGGTGAAACTTTAAGACACAGATGGATGCGATTTGCGATAGCGATTATATCGCATTGCATTGCAAAATTGAAACGCGGAGGGAGACAAAGGGTGGAACCAAAAACACACACATAGATGCGATATGATATAGCGATCAGATCGGATCGCAATATCGCAACGAAGAAGACACGGAGCGTAACGGAGAAAGCAGGGCACGGAAGTCAAGTGGCGCTAGGAGGCAGCAGGAAAATGTGCGATAGCAATTAAATAGCACTGCAAAGGGAAGAAAACAGAAATAGTGGGATTATTAAGAGTATAATGGGAATGAAGGAAAAGGAAGATAAGACTACTGCGATCTGTCTTTTCTGAGCATAAACATGTGACCAAGCTAATATTTGATCCTCCCAAAGGCTGAAGTATGTAGCAGAGTTAACACTGGCTCCTTCTGGGGATGAGATCCTCCCTGTGAGGTCTCAAGAACCTGCAGACTAATGCCTTCATACAAAATGAACTTAAAAAAAATTGCCTAGTGTCCATTAGGCATGGAGTCAACTAAGCATACAACAAAAAACTGAATAAAACAAAATATTTACAACCTTTAAGGCCAAAGACCTTAAACAACATAATCTTTCAAAAATTGCCCATTAACTGGGCCATCAAAAACTGTTTCACCTCCCATACTTTTCAGCATGAAGGTGTTGTTCCCTTGAACCTGTGAAATGATGAAAGGCCCTGTCTAGAAAGCATCAAATTTCCCATGATTGCCTTTCTTTTCCTTCAATGCATCCCATTTCAGCACCAAGTCACCAATCTGAAAATTATTTATTTTTTCCTTTTTATCAAAGGTTTCCTTGATGCTTCTCTGATGTGCTGCAGCCTTTTCGACCAGTTGTTCTCTAATCTGATGCAACTCTGTTGAATCAGCGATTCTGTTTGCCATATCTTCTTCTTCATTCTGTTCTTCTTGAAGAAATTTTGCTACAGGGAGAGTTAACTGAATTGGGAATATAGCCTCAGCGCCGTATACCAGCTTGAATGGAGAACTCCCTATAGATCTCTTAATGGTCACTCTATCGGCCCATAGTGCATACTTGAGCTTTGAATCCCAATTCCTTTTATTGTCCTCTAACAGTTTTTTAATTATCCTGATTAGGCTTTTATTAGAGGATTCCGCTAGACCATTTCCTTGTGGATAATTAGAGGTGGAATGAACAAGTTTAATTCCCATTGCATCACACATTTTCACCAACTCTTTGGCCCTAAAGGCTGTTGCATTGTCTATGATTAACTTATGTGGACAACCAAATCTGGTGAAGATATTTTTTGTTAAAAACTTCATGACCACATTGTGATCAACCTTCCTTGTAGGCCCTGCCTCAATCCACTTAGTGAAGTAATCTGTGGCTACTAATATCCACATGTGCTGGCCACTGGAATGTGGATTAATCTCTCCAATAAAATCCAAGCCCCACTGCTGAAAAGGTCCTTTTGCAATTATCGGTTTTAGAGGCAAGGACTTCAGCTGTTGCTTTCCTTCAAATATTTGGCACCTGTCACAAGACTTAACAAAAACGAATACATCAGAAAATAAAGTGGGCCAGTAGTACCCAGCTCTAAGAATTTTGTGCGCTGTAGTCTTCCAATAATGGTGCGCTCCACACATGCTGGAATCAAATTGTTGCATAACTTCTTTTGATTGTTCTTTGTCCAGACACCTTAAAAGCACTCTAGATGGATCCCTCCAGTAGAGTAGGGTAGTATTGATGCAATATTTTGCTGCCCTAAGTTTTAACGTTCTAGCTTGACTTGTGCTTAAGCCCGAAGGGATTTCTAGCTTCAACAAAAAACTAATTATTGCAGCATACCAGTTACATGAAGCTAGATTCTCGGCCACCGAATGTTTTTTCTTTGTTTCAGTTGCTCTTTGCTCTTCTTGTACTTGATCATATTCTGCAATCGTGCCCTGGAGATCAATATCTAAATATCTAAATATCTGCAATTTTCTTCAACCAACAACTTGGCAAGCCCCTGACCTCTTACCATCTTGGTGGGCCTCAAGTCTATGTTAAACTCAATCATTTTTGCAATCCACTTAGCCCTTCTTCCATCAGCATTAGGTTGTGTTATGACCTATTTAATTGCATCCGAAGGCACATATGCAATTATCTTTGAATGCAAGATATAAACTCTGAAAGCTGTTAAGAATTTAATAAGATCATACGCCTGTTTCTCTATAATTTCATACCTTAGTTCAACATCCCTCAAATTCTTGCTGACAAATGCTACTGGGTGCTCTGAACCTTCTTCATCTTGCTGCAACAGAATGACTGCAATGGTATCAACAGAGGCAAATGAAAACAGGTGAAACTCCTTACTATAGTCAGCACTTATTAATGTGGGAGCTTCCATAATAGCCTTCTTGAGGGACTCAAAAGATTTTCTTGCTGTTTCAGTCCACTTTACCTCTGCTCCTTTTCTCAACATGGAGGTAACATGCTTTACCAGCTCAGCAAAATTAGGAATGAACCTCCTTACAAAGTTAATTTTGCCCATAAAAGACTGAATATCTTTCTTTGATCTTGGTACAGTCAAAGTTTGAATTGCCTTGACTCTTAATGGGTCAATTTGAACTCCTGCAGCAGACACAATATGTCTTAAAAACTTGCCTTTATGCAAGGCAAATTGTGATTTCTTGGGATTGACTGAAATTCCAAACCTCCTGCACTTCAAAAACATTTTTTTTTAAATGCAGCAAATGATCATGATGGCTGCTGGAAAAAACAGTTATATCATCAAGTTAGATAAGCACAAATTTGTCCTTCTCTCCCACAAATGCTATATCCATAGCTCTCTGAAAGGTAGCTCCAGCATTCATCAACCCAAATGGCATTTTGGCATACATGAAAGTGCCCTAAGGAGTGGTAAATGCAGTATTTTCTTGGTCATCTAGGTGCCCATCAATCTGATTAAAGCCTGAAAACCCATCTACGAAAGACATTACTTTGGCTCCTGAGACCTTTTACAATAAGTGCTCCATTTTCCGGAGAGGATAGTTGTCTTTCTTTGAGCACTTGTTCAGATTTCTAAAATCAACACACTCTGATTTCTCCACTCTTCTTCCATACAACCACCAAATTGGCTACCCATTTTGAATATCTAAGAGGGACTATAATCTTAGCATCCAATAAATTTTTAATTTCTTTTTCAATTAAAGGAAGAAGCATGGGATTTATTGGTCTCAGTTTCTATTTGAAAGGTATTGCATCTTTCTCCAGAGGGATTTTGTGCTGAATTATGCTTTTATCATACGTTTTCAGATCACTATATTCCTAGGCAAACAAATCAGCAAATTGCTTCATTAATTTGCAGTATTTAGAACTTTGGTCAACTGACAAATGAGTGAAGAAATTCACATACCTAGGGTGACCTGGACTTCCTATATCATGCTTACAAACTGTAGATTGATCTTCTTTTTGAGCAGCCTTGTAAGGCACGTCATCTTGGTCAAACAATCTCTCAAGAGGAATTAGACCTTTAGGAATATGGTTACTAGGAAGCTGGACTATGCTATTTTTACCAAATTTATTTCTAAGCCGGGACTTGGGATTTTATATCAAGGCATCGTTATCATGGTCAATTTTCATTTCGAAGAACTCATCAAGGACTTGAAGGAACCTATTCAACTCATCATCATCTTCAAAAACCTTCCAATGGTGTACATTATCAGGCAGGGAGGGTCTAAATTTCATTTGTACTTTATAAACTAGTTTGGGAGGCAATGGAGGGATGAATAGACTAGCAGAAACAACAAGGGAATCAGCGAGCTGATTATGGGCTCTGGGAATATATGAAATATAGAAAGAATCAAAAGAATATTTGATTCTCCATACCTCATCTCTGTATGCTTTTAGCCTTGGGTGCTTTGCTTGAAATGTTTTATTTACTTGCTGGATTATCAGATCAGCATTTCCAAACACCTTCATATTCTTGATTCCTCTATCTTTTGCTGCATTAAGGCCCAACAACAGTGCCTCATATTCTGCTATCTTGTTGGTCACTTGAAAAACCAACTTAAAAGACAGTTGAATGCTTTCTTGTTGGGGAGATACTAGCACTACCCCTGCTCCCGCTGTTTGCTTGGAACATGCTCCATCAAAGAAAATCTCCCAAACCTGACTTCCTTGCTCTTTATCGGCCTTAAGAATTGGTTTCCTGAGCAGCATCTCGGCCTTCTGAGATTCTTCTATTTTTAGAATGAATGCTCCAAAGTCAGTGTCCACTGCATAAATGGGATGATTTGTAGGATTCTTCTCATCACTAATAATATATGCTAGTTGTGCTTCTCTGTATAATCTCCCGCTTTCTCCTCCAAAAATTGGGACAGTGGCATAAGATATATCATTCTGGAATGTCCCGCCTAAACTCTTATTCCATCCTCTGGACAATAGCATGCCAAACTTGGGAGGCACATCTGCTAGCACAATGTCCATTATCAAGCTTTTCATGGGCAGCTGGGTTAGGGTAATAGCCAGATCTTTAATCAATCCAAGGCATTTCACCTTCTTTGAATCAAAGGAAAATAAATCATGATAGGGTCTAGTGATATCAAGGCCTAACTCTTCCATGACAGCTTTAGGCATTAGATTATGGCTAGCCCCTGTGTCTAGCAGGCAATTGTGGAGGATTTTGTCATGATTGGTCAATGAGACATAAAAAGATTGAGAATTATTATCAGCAGGTTCAATCATGGGACTGAGCACAATGGCAAGTTTGTCATCTTGCAAATTGACAGAGTCAGTGGAGGTTGGTTTGGTTTCTAGCTTAAAGGCCTCAAGGATAGGCTTTCTAAATACTTCACTCTTTACAAGTTCTAACAGAGGCACATATATTTTTAATTTTTGGACTTTTGTTTCAAGGCTGAAAGGGGAAGGTGACTTGTCAGGACCTCTTACCTCTTGAGCTGGAGCTTTGAGGATGACCGGATCAGCTGCTAGTCTACTCTGCTTGATATTCTAGGAATCTGTTTGGACAACAGCTCTTCGTGTAGCATTTCCTTTGACATTCTTTTCATTTGACCTCAGATTATATCTCCGTTGGTCACCAGCTTGTAGAACAGCTCCTCTGTCCCCCTCCTGACTGTTTTGCTCTTGCAACAATGATTCTTCATATTTGTTCAATGTAAAAAATGTAGTGTTGCCATTGTCTTCCATGTAGTGAATTTCATCCTCATCCTTTTCAGATTGCTCTTCCTCCTTGACTACATTTTGGAAGGGAACTTTAACTTTCTGATCCTCTTTTAATTCTTCACCCCTTTGCATTATTTGCAACTGCTCATTTGCTCTTATGAAAGGATTCTGATTTCTTGGAGCAAATGTGTTTTGCTGCCTTGTTTTCCATGAATTCTGCTCAACTTTTAGCTTAGAAATTTCAATAGCCAATGACTCTATCATCTTGGTCATTTAATCTAATTTAGGTTCTGAAGTTGAGGCAGAGGAAGAAGAAGCCTCACCTCTCTGCCTTCTTCTGTCAGTTTGACTCTTTAGCTTGTCTGCTGCCATAATATTTGATTCCACTTCTAGGGCTACAGCTTGCATATCAGCCAGAGTGGCACATCTTCTTTCCCTCAACAATAAGCAGAAATCAGAGTCAAAAGCATTGGCATATGTGAGTTTGGCAGCTGTGGGGGTAGGCTTTACCTCAGCTGGTATTTTACTATACATCCTATTAAATCTTTTATTAAAGTCAGTCAAAGACTCACCCTTTTCTCTCTTCAAGTTTCCAAACTCAGTATGATAATACAACAAGTCCTTCTTATCTGCCCATTGCTTCAAAAATGCATCATCTAAAGCTTCAATATCTATTATTGATCTCCGGGGCAATCCTCTAAACCACTTCCTAGCCTCTCCATCAAGGCTCTGGACAAAAACTCTCATCCATACATCATTTTCACTTATATCCAAATTATCAGCGTAACTGTAAAAAGCTTCAAGGTGTTCTTCTGCTGTTACTCCCTCTGTACCAGTAAATTTAGGCATATATTTTTGATATTCTCCCACAGGCATGGGATATAAAGGGACAGGCAAGACTAGAGGTCCATATCTGGCAGCAACAATTCTCTCAATTCTAGTAGGTGCTTGCTGTCTTGCCATGACTGGATTATTTGGAAGAATACTAGTAGATTGAATAGTAGGGAGTAATGTGATGGATGTTAAAAAAAAGGGGATTCTATGCACAGAATGGGAAGCTTTCTTTGGACTGAGATTCAAAGGGGAAGGAACTGTACAAGGGGATGAACCAATCTCTGAAGGAATGTCCTTATTAACAGTTCTGGGCTCTAAGTATTCGAACTGTAACTCTTCAGCAATAAAATTATCTTTCAGAGATGCATGAAGCTTCTTAGGCTTACCTGATCCCGATGCCCCTTTCTGTGATTTTTTTTTTTGCTTTGAAAATCCTCTCAGGGTTAGGCAATGGTTCAACTGGATATTTCTGAGGATTTCTTCGAGTATGCCTCACGAACTGAGCCAGAACTTCAATGTGGAGTCACCAAAGGTTGGTCTTCCTCCAATGGAGTCGCCAGACAGATGGTTACAACCAAAATATGTTTTCAAACCTTGTCTGTCATCAAGGGTTGAAGCTATGTCGCTCTCCCAGGGAAGCTGAGCTTCGATTCTCCTCTCCCCGCCAACGACGCCAATTAATTTTATCACCCCAAGAAACTCACCTAGGTTGTATATCAGTGATGCTCGGGAACATGACAAATTCAACAAAATGTTGGATAAATGGTGGATGAATGAAAGAAATGCTACATACTCAAGCTAGATAACCACTCCTACTATGATTGACCCCAGACATGGGTGAACACTCCCAGACTACAAGGCTATTAACCACCAATTACTCACAGTTTAAGGAAAAGGTGATAATGGAGAAGACTGGCCACACTAGCAGATGCGCAGGACCCTGCGATGGCCGGCTGCAACCAGTTTAAAGATCTGTAAATCTAATATTTAATACATAGTCAGGATGACAGCTCTCTATGCATTTAAACAATAGAAACCTGCAAGCGATTTAGATGAAAAAGCTAAATTCTAACATAGAGGTGGGATGACAACCCCTCTACTGCTAAAAATCAGCAGCACATCAACAACTGCAAAACATGCACAACTTGGAACAACAAGAAGAAGTGGAAAGTGAGCAAATGCCAGCAAAAGAAGCTTGCATTAGTTGGAAATGAAGACCAGATGCTACAGGTTACATAACAGTTACAGTCTCCAGAATTTGAGCCTTACAACATATCAACTCTCATCTAACACTCATCAAACTGATTACATTGTTTTTCTCAATATATATAGAGTTTGTTTACAAAAAATCTCTTCTAGGTTATGCGTGGAGGTGTCTTAATGGATCGCCAACCACATTTATAACTTGATATGGGTTTTCTGAATCATTCTGATTGTTTTAATAGCTGAAGATGGCCTTCTACTATTCTGCTGTACTTCTTGAGCAGGTTGAGTGGAATTCCATAACTGATAAATGTGCTGATCTGCTCGAGGCTGGTCCTTTTTGTCCTTCGGCCATTCTGCTCTTGAATGTGGTAGCTGAAGTATTAACTGCAGAGAGTAATTGGATCACAAAAGTCTTCCTTTTTCGGGCACACAGGGCTGCTAAAATACAAATATGGCTTTGAAAATGGGTGATGGGCCGGTTATAGCTATTAACCGTTGGATGACGAAGATGGACGGTGGAGATTGTCTTGTGGTGAAGGCTATGAAATATGGCAAATATACTATCGGAGGCAGACGAGTGGACATGAGATTTTATACAAAGGAATAGTGAGTCATATCGGGTCCAACACCTGATATCGCATCGACAAGAAACATAAGGGGGAAACCTTGATACAACTGTCGGATTGGGCGATTTGCGATTTGCGATCAGATCGCATCGCGAAATCGCAATCGGCAGAAGACATGGTGAAACTTTAAGACACAGATGGATGCGATTTGCGATAGCGATTATATCGCATCGCATCGTAATGCTACATCGCATCGCAAAATCGCAACGCGGAGGGAGACAAAGGGAGGAACCAAAAACACACACATAGATGTGATATGCGATAGCAATTAGATCGCATCGCAATATCGCAGCGAAGAAGACATGGAGCGTAACGGAGAAAGCAGGGCACGGAAGTCAAGTGGCGCTAGGAGGCAGCAGGAAAATGTGCGATATCGATTAAATAGCACCGCAAAGGGAAGAAAACGGAAATAGCGGGATTATTAAGATTATAATGGGCATGAAGGAAAAGGAAGAGAAGACTACTATGATCTGTCTTTTCTGAGCATAAACACGTGACCAAGATGATATTTGATCCTCCCAAAGGCTGAAGTATGTAGCAGAGCTAACAAACCTTAGAGCATTTTAAGTAGGAGTCCCAACAATGGGTAGTAAAGTAGTGCCTTGACCGCGATAGTGCGCAAATATAAGTATGATAACTTTGTCGGAAGCAAGTGTGTGACCTTGCAGCAAGTCAAGTAAGATGCATGGGGGTTCTAACACATGGAAGGGAAAAGGAAGTGTGTCCCTTAGAAGCCTATAATATTTCATAGCTTAAAAGGAACACATGAGTGGAATGACATCACAGGATGGAAGCGGAATAGTCCAAAATCCAAAGTGACGAGTTAACATAACAACACGTCTCCAACAAGATTCATACAATTGTATACGAAATGGTTCATAGACAAATGTGTAATTTAGATAGCATACATTGCTAAAGTAACCATAATAGTCGAACTACAATAACAACATATGCATGAAAACGTGTTGGTTCAGTTATATATTATTAAGTGAAAGTTCCACCCATACATATACCATTGACAACTAATAGCCCCAAGAGTGGAACATTACAGTCAACACTGCCTGCTCCTCCAAAAGGATGTACTTGATCTACATTGTGGGGAAGCCTAGGCTCATCACAATAATCTCCAAGACTTCTCTAAGCAATGCCTAGCTAAAAGCTTGGCTCCCAAAATCCCATACTATGAGTTATGAGGTTCTATATAACAAAGGGTAGGGTGAACCTTGACATTCCCTTTGACTCTTGGAATACCCTCATGACTCTTCACATTGCACTAGAGACACTTAGAATTTCACTTACAACATATTTACAATAATACAATTTTCCACATGTACCCATGTGAGCCAAAATAGGCTAGAGATGGCCTAACAAGACAAAACACTATGAATTTGAGGTTTGGGGAAAGAGAAACTCGGAAACATCTAGTTGATGCTTCTCGGTCATGTACTAATTTCGAGCTTGGTACTGTGCTGTGATATCCCCAAATTGCTTGATGTTGTGTGTTGAGAGTGAACACTTGCCTCCATGGCATCCAGACATGTGGTCTTGGAACCTTTGTCCATCTCATCCTAAAGCATGTGCAACGTTGTCTTGAGTGTGGCTAGACCACCAACATACTTCTGCATGTTGTTCGTGCTCAGCTGCAAGTCATCGCTGGTGGCCTCGCGCATCAACTACTCCATGTACCTGTCGACCTCTAGTCGAACTCGGTTCTTGTGGTTAGCTTAGGTGAGGGAACTTGCATCTGTTCAATCTCTTCTTCAGCTGCTGGCTGTTCCAGCTCATCAACTTGTATTAGGGATTTTTATCTATCATTGCACCTTGCCTTTGTTCTTCTTCCTGTTTCTGCTTCTCGGCTCCTGTTCTTCCTTCAAAACTCATTCTGCTTGCTGCGATCTTAGTTATGCTACCTGCTTCCTCTGCTCTATTATTTTTGTCCTGTGTTTCCTTTTGGTTCTGTTGTCAAAGCTAGCTACAGGAAGAATGAATGCACTTCCACTCTATAGCTTTGTCCTCTCTCTGTTATGTCAGTGATTTCCTCTTTCCCTGATCATGTACTGACTTGCTGCCTTTTGCCACTACTGCTAGTTTTGTTTCCATGTTAGTGTTGATTCCTTTTCTATAACAATTGGGCATCTTCATATATTGGCAAGTAAACTGGCGCTTTCTCAACTGCTTCCCCAGTACTGCTTTCAGTGGTCTCTCTTGAAGAAAATCCCTTTGGTGCCATGGTACAATGACTTCTAGAGATAAGCGCTTCAAGAGTGTGGTACCTGTGGGACAGAACATACATTCATGGCAAGAAAACATTAACTCTTTCAAATCTAACTTTACAGTATGATCAAGCAACAACTAGGGAATTTGATATGAGGAAATGCGCAGTTTTGACTAAAATGGGGCGACTGACTGATTATGGGAATTGTGCACTGTGCAGTCCTGACAGTCAGTGTGGAAGCCTGCTGGTTGGAACTGCGTAATGCACAATTCAGTATAGGATAGGGCCTGGGAGAGATTGCACAGTGCACTGTCTTAGTGACCAAGCTGGGAGACTCACTTCTGGAAGTACGTAGTGCGTATTTGGAGCCATCACATGAAAACCTCAACACAATTCCAGAAGCCAAGGCAAAGGCCTTGAGCTACTAGATTTTGCAGTGCATGCCAGTGAATGTGAGACCTAGGCGGGGGGAGCCAAGATTTTTCCATGGGAGTGTGCAAACAAGTAGATCTGAAGGATGATGTGAGGATGAGTGTAGATATGACTAAGTGTAGATGTATGTGTGTAAACCAAGTGCATCAATGGATAAAATTGAAGAAACATGAGACATGTGAAAGGAGTCTTCACACAACGACCGTTGGTGAAAAAATGGGAAAACTCATGTGATTCTTGGGGAAAGCAATATATAACTTGAAACGACACTTCTACAAGCTAAAACAAGTTAAAACACCGATGGTCATTCAACAAAATGGGTGAAACAACACTCTCACAAGCTGAACAAAAAAGCCACATACAAAGTAGCAAAAGGAAATAAAAGAAAAAATCACCCCGAAAATCAATGACAATGCTCCGAAGGCTCCTTGATCTCCTAGGGAAGCTAGAGATTGATGATTGAATGCATAAGTGAGCTTTAGAGGCACCCATTACATAGATTTGAGCAAATGGAGTTCATGACGCGTATGATTGAGTTCAAGGACAACAATGACACCTAGTAGAAACTTCTAAAGATGGAAATGTGTCCCCTTTGGGAAGCTAATAATAGATTTCCTACTCCCCATGGATGCTTTTCCGCTTAGCTTCTTGCTTTTTGGGAACACTTCCATGCACTGCCAAGAATGAGTGCGCTGTTCTGGGGAGGATTGGGTAACTCTCTAATTCATGCATTGACAATTTCTAAGCATAGTATGGTTCTGCACGATTCCTGGGCTGAGTGGCTTTGGTCTACCTGTTAAGCTCTACACAATTTCCCAGCTGAAGGAAGGCTGTTAGGGTGCTCTATGAAATTTGGGGCTTAAGTGATCACTATGGGTTTGGATTGCGCAGTTCTTGGACTGAAGGCTAGTTGTCAGCTGGCTCTGTGCAATTCTAGGGTCGAAGGATCACTTGATGGCTTGGACTAATCTGTGCAGTTTCCTAGCTAAATACCAGCTTCTAGCTGGATCTGTGTAATTATGGAGCAGAAGCCCATTACTGGGTTGCACTGCACATTTCCTGAGAGAAAGGCTGGTTGACCTCAAGGATTGCACAAACAATCAAGGTAGTGTAAGAACTAGATTGCAACCAAGTCAGAGGGCCAGCTTGTCATTAGATGGAAAAGAAAGTAAGCAAACACAAGCTGTAAAGCGAAATATAAAACTCAAATGAAAGCACAAGTACTTGGACAGTGCAAGATAAGATGCTGAGATTTAAGGAGGGAGTCTCCAAAACGAAGTGAAAGAAAAATTTTGGAGGGTGGTTGTAGCTGCTGGAACACTGCCACAATATTATTTTTCGTTATCATACACATCCTACTTCCATCAATACCATATTCATACACTAATCAGTCAAACAATACACCTATAATTTTTTTTATCAATCTATAGGTCTGTAAGTTGTTGAATTTACCACTATACTGTATGGAAAAATTGCAACAACACTAGTTGCATTGTTTGGATTAACTATCATAGAGCCAGTTGTTGTACACATCAGTCACTTGTCTTTAGTTGTATTTTAGTCTTTTAATTTAGTGTATTAAGCACAATCACATGGATATCTGTCAGTTGAAGGATTCATGGCCAATCACACAAGTCACAACCTTTCACATTCAAATTGTTTAAATGTGGAAGGTTTATCAAGGATTTATAAAGGGCCAATTTTAATTAAGAAAAGTATATATATCTATACACACACACACACACACACTTTAAAAAAGTGTTTTTAAAGGGATTTAAAAGAAGGCTAGTTAATAAAATATTTTAATGCATAAAACATTTTATTATTATTAAAATGAAAAATATATAAAAAAGTTCCAAGTAAGCAAACAAAAGATGTAAAGTGAAAGATATAACTCAAATGAAAGCACAAGTACTTGGGCAGTGCAAGATAAGCTGTTGAGATTTAAGGAAGGAGGCTCCAAAACGAAGCGAAAACAAAATTTTGGAGGGTGGTCGTAGATGCTAGAACAGTGCCATAATATTATTTGTCGTTAGTCGTACAAACTCTACTTCCATCATTAACATATTCATACAATAATTAGTCAAACAATACAACCACCATTTTTTTATTAATCTATAGGACTATAAGTTGTTGAATTTACCACTATACTATATGAATAAATTGCAACAACACTAGTTGTTGTACTGTTTGGATTAACTATCATAGAGCTAGTTGTTGTACACATTAATCACTTGTCTTTAGTTGTATTCTAGTCGTTGAATTGTAGTGTACTAAGCACAATCACATGGATATCTGTCATTTGAAGGATTCATGACCAATCATTTCACATTCAAATTATTTAAATTTTGAAGGTTTATCAAGGGTTTATAAAGGGTCAATTTGAATTAAGAAAAGTAAGCAAGTATGTATCTATATATATATATATATATAATAAATATTATTATATATATGATATATAAAAAGTGTTTTTTAACGGATTAAAGGATTAACTGTTTAATAAAATTTACTGTGTAACAATTTTTTATTAAAGTGCAAAATATATAAAAAAAAGTGCCCAAGTTAAAATCACTTTTAAATTACTTTAATTAAAAAAAAGATAATACTAATAAAAGGTATTTTTATAAAATATAAAATGAACAAAAGAAAAAAGTTAACTGTGAACTATGAATTCCATATATTATTCAGCATTCTAGACTACAAGTCATTTTTGTGAAACATAATTTATGTATCTGTTGATTATTAAAAAATAAACTCTATTGTCTAGTGTGTAGGAAATTATTTATTAGGGATAATATAAAAATAATGCACAATTACAAATATTGGAGGATGAAATTACCTAACTTCAACAGCATAAGAAGGCATCAGAAAATAAACATAAAAATATTGAAGATATGTTTTACAATGAGTCAACAGAAAAGGATTGGGAATTTGTTTTTGTGTAAGTGACAAACTGCCAAAAATTACTTGCACATGTGAGGAAAGAAAAGAGTACAAAGTAATACATTAAAAAATTAGAACAAGAAAATGAAGATCCCGAGAAAGAATTCAAGAAGAATCTATCGAAGAAACAAGAAGAAAATTTGAGCTTAAAAAACCTTAATAAAAGGTTATTAGAATAGATCAGAGGTTTAAAATATGAAAATAAAGAAATTGAAAATAAAAGCAACAATCCAGAGAATGAAGAACTTTCACGTCTTCAATGTCATAATCAAAATTTTCTTAGACAAATTAAGAAACTTAAAATGATAAGAAATCATTGGAAAATAAATTAGAAGAACTTATCACAAAAGAAGCATCAAGGCTTTCAGAAGTAATTGTCCAAGTTGAAGAAAATGGAACAAACATTGATCCATATAATATCATAATTCAAAACAATCCCCAGTCCAATTGGACTAAAGAAATATTTGGATGTTCTAGTTCAAATGATAAAAAATTCAAGTGAAAATCCAATGACCACCAAGAAATGTTAATGCATGAAGAAAATCACATACCTAAAGTAAATCACATCACAATAAATCCTTATCGAAACACAAATCATAAGAAGAAACATCTCAATCAATCATAATATTAATATCACCCACAAAAAAAATAATTAACTTACATTTCAAAATATATTGAAGCCAATATAATTAAGTTGTTAGGTCCCTATAATACTAATGTGTTCCCCTTATTTTTATTGTTAGTGTAGCCCCATTTTTTTATTGTTGTGCCCATGAATCCCCTATGTTGTTATTATTGTGCCCCATAGAAGCCCACTATTGTTATTGTTGTTCCCTTACATTATTATTGTTATGTAGGTTCTGATTATATTGTGAGCCCTTAGACTCCTATATATACCAAGGAGGCCTTATCATTTGTCTAATCCAAGAATTTCTTATTTATGCAACCACATAGCTCTGAAATATTGGTGAACTTTGTGTACGAATTTCAAATCTTGGTTCGCTATATTTTTGGAGATATGATCTGAGGAAGTTGTGGTTTTTGCAAGCTCTAGAATTCAATATCAAACAGGTGACCTAGGGAAAGTCATCATAACTTTCTCTCTGAGAATCGAATTTGAATTTTGTAAAACGTGACTGAAAGTGTACAGACTGTAGTCTTTCGTGTATCATTTTCAGGGTTGAAGGTCAAAATAGGGACACGTGGAACTCTGTACAAATTTTCTCTACTGAACCAATCTATAATCAGGCCATTTTGGGAGATTGGGTATAACTCTTTATTGTAGAATCCAATCTTAGTTTGACTTGAGGGGTTGGAAAGAGGACTCATAGTGATAATATAGAATGAAAATTTAGACCTTGGAGATCCAAAATTATAGATTTACAACAACTTCAATAGCAAACTCCTAAAAAGAAAGAAAAATGAGTGTTATTTTTTAAATTTTGGATAACTTTTGTTTGAATAATCAGTTTTAAGTGATTTAAAGGACATATTGAAGCATATATATTAGTATTTGGTTTTATAATTCCTCCCAAACAAAATAATTCCACACTGGTTAAGCCCTCAGAAATATCTACTATGACTCATGAAGAGGAAGAATTGCGACATGATATATCAAAATTATGGGACCAAGTGCAACAAATTTCACTCTCACAAAGAGAAACCAAAGATGAACCAAAAGGGGACATGGATGGCTTAAAAGAGGAAATCGATGGCTTAAAAGGTGACATGAATGGTTTAAAAGCATAAATGAAAGTAGACATGGAAGGTTTGAAGGAAGGATTGACAAAGTTACTACAAGAAATATTTCCTAATGGCGAAAGGTATTCCATGAAACACATGAGGAGAACAAAAGGAACATGAATTATATTTTAGAGATTCCAATGTTGGGTTTAATATCCACTACATTCCAAAGATTTATGTGAGGAAGTTTGATGGAAAGGATCCTATAACATGGATACTACAGATGGAGGAATATTTTCATCTCTATGATGTGTAGCACACACAAAAGGTACGCATTGCGTCTTTATATTTAGAACCCAATTACTTTATATGGTATCAATGGATTTTTTCTTGTAAACCACTTGTCACTTGGTCAATTTTACAGAGGAAATGATATAACATTATGAGGATACAAAGAGAAAAACCTTCTTTAGCCAATTGATAAATCTCAAACAAAAGGGTTCAATAGTGGAGAACATTGAGGACTTCCAAAAATTGAATATCAAGGTAACTGATATTCTAGAGGAGCACAGGATTGATGTCTTTATATGGACATTGAAGGATAGCATCCAACATGAGGTTCGCCTTTGGGAACCTAATTCATTGGAGAAGGAATTTGGGGTAGAAATAAAAGTGGAAAAAAAATTATGGCAACAAGGAAGTATACCACTCACAACTATAAAGATGGAAGTGTTGTTGCTCCGAGCCTTCCACAACCTACAAGGTTGACACCACAACAGTTGGAGGAAAATGGCACAAAAGAGATTTGTTATAGTTGTGATAATAATTACAGTAAATGTTATACATGTGTTGAGAATAAATTATTGTAAATATATTTTGAAGAGGAGGATGAAAACGAACAAGAAACATCGAAAGAGGAGGATATACACCAAAAACCAACCCCAGAGAAAGAAGAAATGAATCCCACCATATCTTATAATGCATTGGCAGAAAATACTAATATTTTTTGGTAGCATCGGAATTTCTCTGGCCTTGAAAATTGGTGGAGAGGGTAAGGCACATGAGTTCTAAAGAACCCAGAAACCGTTTGGTGGAATTTGACATGAATTGTATTTTATTAAAATAACCTAAGTCTAAACTTAGGGAAATTAAAATATTAATGGGTATTAATCAAAATATGGGTGAGAATGATCTAGAAGGCGGATCAAGTCATGTTTTAATCTTAGCCATTGATTAGAGACTTAATCTCGGCCTTTGAAGACTCAACATGAAAAGTATAAAATGGAGGCTTGGGGTTCATTTGAAAATGCACATAGAGAGATTAAGGAAATCAATTTTTTGAGGTGATAAGTTCTTAGGAGGAAAATCGATTGGGGAGATCTTGCAGACGAGGGGAAGAGAGGA
Source organism: Pinus taeda (assembly GCA_000404065.3). Lineage (NCBI taxonomy): Eukaryota > Viridiplantae > Streptophyta > Pinopsida > Pinales > Pinaceae > Pinus > Pinus taeda. The sequence continues at coordinate 30,015 of APFE030304511.1, read as the reverse complement.
TACAGGAGAAGGAATTTCCAGAAAATACAAAACAGAGAGGCAGAGAGAGCTTGCAAAGAACTAGCACAATAAATGAGAGAGATGACACTAGGCCAATTTGGGCCCACGTAGTCCTGATGAAGATCTAGAAGGGCTAACATAGAGTAGAAAATCTACATGTCACACAGAATCTAGAGTTGCCAGAACAACCGAAAATTCCAAGAACTGCTGCGAACTTCCAAGAGAGATGAAACAAAGGGAATAGAAGGTGATGCAGGGCTGACATAGAGCCAATGTAGAAATAGATGGGGTTAGCCAGTCTTGTGCTGGATCAACTAGAATTATGTTGGGTGAAGTGAGGTAAAAATCACTCATATTTTCCACCAGTATTTCTCTGTAAAGGATTGCTAGATGAGCATCCAAGATTGTATTCAAATATTTACTACCAATAATAAGAATCCTCAGATCTATTGCACACGTTTTCCCACATTGGGTTTTTCTAGGGATTATTATGTCCAAAAGTAAGTGTGTCCTATGTATCTTGTTCTTTGCTCTGTTTTCTGTTTCATGAGATTAAATATTTAATTAGTGTAGGCTGCATAAGTAATTTTTTTCATTATTCAGAAGAATAACTTGATGAATGAAATTTAAAAATCAAGTAGGTGAAGTAGATTCAGATTTGTTATAGTAGGGGTTCCTTCAAGTCTAGGAATTTTCACAATTACCACTCCTCAAACTCTCAAGATAGAAGGATATATCAAGAAGAAAAGGTAATAGTGTTGATTCATTCAGGTAGTACCCATAATTTAATTCATTGTAAGATAACCAAGGAATTGAATTGCTTCCTATATCCAGCACAAGAGTATCAAATGATGGTTGCAAATGGAGGTACTATAAATTTCTCTGGAAAGTGCCATAATATCAAGCTAATCATGGGGGAATATGTCTTGAATAATTCAATGCTTTCCATTCCAATGAGTGTTGCTGATGTTGTATTAGGATTCCAATGGTTACAATATTTGGGGACAATAACTTTTAATTTTCAAGAACTTTTCTTGAATGTTTTTTGGGAATGAAAGGAAGTTAAATTAAGGGGTATCGTAGGGAAACCATGAAAGATAAACAACTCTAATGGGATTAAAATTCTTCTGAAGAAATAAAAACTGGGTGTAATTGCACAATTATGCTCACTAGAGCTTCAAATATCCAAATCATCTATTTCTCCATATCTCCAAAATGTCTTGGACAACCATTCCAAGGAATCTAAGACTCCCAAAGGCATCCCAACTCTTCGTGATCATGATCGTGCTATTCATTTGATTCCAGGAAGTGTTCCTCTAAACATCATACCTTACAGATATCCCTATGTCCCAAAGAGTGAAATTGAACATATGGTTGCAGAAATGCTAGAGGTTGGTATAATGAAACCTAGTTAAAGTTATTTCTCTACTATAGTATTATTGGTGCACAAGAAGGGTGAATTATGGCATATGTGTCTGAATTATAGGGAGCTCAACAAGCTCACTAATAAAGATAAATTTACCAATCCTGTCATTGATGAATCATTGGATGCATTACATGGAGCAATTTACTTCACCAAGTTGGATCTTCATTCAAGGTATCATCAAATTAGAATGAAAACTAAAGATATTCCAAAAACAACATTGAAAATTCATGAGGGTCATTATGAATTTCCGGTCATGCCTTTTGGCCTTACTAATGCACCTTCCACATTTCAAGGTTTGGTGAATTGTATTTTCAAACCTACCCTTAGAAAATTTGTGTTAGTATTTTTGATGATAAACTAATATACAACAAGTCTTGGAAGGATCATGTTCAACATGTTGACAGGGTGCTCAAACTATTGGAGGAGAAACAATTATATCCAAAAGCCTCCAAATGTTTCTTTGCGGTACAGGAGGTGGAATATTTGGGTCATATTGTATCGCATGAGGGCATTAAGGTAGACCCTAACAAAATTAAGGTCATTAAGGAATGGAAAATACCCACAACCATAAAGCATCTTCAAGGATTTCTTGGGCTGATAGGGTATTATCGCAAGTTTGTTAAGAATTATGGGAGAATAGCAACACCTCGAACAACATTAATGAAGAAATATGCATTTTATTGGACTCCGGAAGAAGCTAAAGCCTTTGAACATATTAAAGAGGCAATGTGCCAAGCACCGGTCTTAGCTACGCTAGACTTCACAAAAAACTTTATTATGGAATGTGATGCCTCAAGAAATTTGTATTGTTTTAATGCAAGAAGGAAGATCCATTTCTTTTGAAAGTTGTCTAATCAAAGGAAAATATTTACACAAACTTATTTATGAGAAGGAAATGTTGGAAATATTACATGCACTAAAGCAATGATCATCTTACCTAATTGGAAGACACTTCAAGGTAAAAACATATCATGATAGTCTTAAATACTTTTTGGAACCAAGATTATCTTTAGAAGAGCAGCAAAAATGGGTTGCAAAAATGTTGTGTTATGACTTTGAAATCATATACAAAAAAGGGAAGGAAACTGTTGTTGCAGATGCACTCTCAAGAAATGATGAGGATGTGGAAGCATTTCTTTATTCCATTTCTATTATCCAACTTGATTGGATAACTGAAGCAAGGGATGAATGGAAGAATGAGGAAGAGGTGTGGATACTCATTCAAAAGTTGTAGTAAGTGTCATGCGGAAAGAGTTATTTTTGCGGACAAACCTAACCTCCCTAGGAGTCTAAGACTCTCTAGTGACAAACAAACCAAACAAGAGCAATCCTTCTCTAAACATACATTATTGTATGAGAGATCAAGTGTTTTCCGATCTTACCTTAGGTCCAACGCTTGTTGTAGAAGTCCAGCCTTGCTGATCCAGATGAGCTCCTCCTTCACTTTAAGACCTGCATACACTAACAAAGCAAACGATTACATAACACCTGAATATTCATCATAAAACAAAGCATATTCATCACATAGAACAAGGAGTACATGAAATAATTCATTAACAACAAATCATTGAGAAGAATGGACTTATTTGTATTAAGGAAACAAAAAAGGAACCATTACAACCTGAGCCTTGGTGTTGTGCAAGCTCCCCCCAGGGTCCAGCAAGAGATTTCCTCTACTTTGACAAGCTCACCCACTCCCACTATGGCAACAAGGAAGGATAGTGATCTCTCCTCACAAGTCAACAATGGAAGTCCTAATTCCAGCAGCATTTACCCTTTAGAATGTTCAGCTTTTAACCTTCCCTCCTTTGGCCCAAGGCTTGTATTTATAGTGTTCTAGAGGAAGTTATTCAGTTTCAACATCAATGGGATACTCCCTCTTTTGGATGGGGTAGCTCCTCTCTTGATGGGATAAGTTCCTCTATCATAGGGATGCATGAACCATCTGGAGGCGCTCAATACACGTCAAACACTCTTCTAGAAGGCTCTAGAAGTGACCACAAGTAACTTTTTAAAGATGAAACTCGCGCTTTTTGACCTTTACAGGGGTACGCACCCATCCTTTGGCTTACAGAGCGTACAAGTACGCAGGAACATTGTGTTTGGGGTGCGTACACGCAGGGGTAGAGAGAACCTGCGTACCCAGAGATAAAGATGTTTTTAAGTGACTTTCTCTCTTTTTGAAGTTTGACATGAAGAGCAGAGGTATGAGGCTTGACAAGGAGGATAATATGACTATTGATGG